>JASDQU010504455.1:21932-64939 GCA_032191745.1 Picea mariana | reverse complement strand
TCGAATCGTGAGCGACTGTCGCAGTCTGCCCTCACGGCATCGTGGGTCCTCTCGAACTAGGTAATCGTTAACCTACAGTTCGAGCCACGGCGGGAGTGCTAATAGGCTGTGGCAGGGCTGCTGACACACCTCTCCCTCAATCTCTCTGGAACTCGTGTGTGGCCCCTTTACTCCAGATGTGAGTCTGGTCGGCAAGCTATCGTCAGCCTGCATCATCAACCATCATGTCAGATCATGTCAACAACATATCATGAAATCAATAGCATCTCATCAAAACAAAACAATATCACCGTGAATGAAACAACTCAAATAGCCCACTCCCTGACTCAATCCGGAGTCCAAGGGAGTTCCACCGATGCCTCTGCATCCTCAAGGTCCGAAACCCTTCACACTCAATGAACTGAGTCAATAGCACCTGTATATAGCAATAGTAAAACATCCTGTCATCAATCATGATGCATCATCATCAAGGTTAAGTGGTTCATCATCATAAAAATCCAGATCACTTGCGAGCAAGTGTCCTCAAAGAATAAGTTTTGTCAGTGCGACAGAGCGGGATGTTACAACTTCAAAGACAAGATGGGCTTGGTGAAAAACACTTTCCTCGATAAGAGGGAGTGTTGAGTTTTAGTGTACCTTGGGAAGTGGTCCCCTTGTGGTTTTGAGTCTCTAACCACAAGTGGGAAATACATTGGAACTATGTACCTTGCACTTTATGTCTAATTCAAATTTGACTTCACTTAAGTCAAAAAGTTGAATTTTTGTCACTTAAGACAAAAGTGACTAATTATTCACTAAGTGGGTGAATGAGGGGACATAAAGTGGACTTAGGGAACTTAACCCAAAGTGGGTTTGTGAGTGAGATTATTGTGGGACGATCTCAATCTTTTATTAGAGATGGGATGGAGAGATCTTAGCCATCCATCTCTTAGGTTTCCTTATGGAGTTTCAAGAGGGGTACATAGGGGTACATAGGACCTTTGGAGGCTCATTCACTCTTTTGTTCACTTGGAGAGCTATAGGAGAGAAATGGAGATGGGAATGGAAGCTATGGTTGAGGGAATATTGGGCACCTCCTTCCATGGAGGGATCATGGAGGCTTAGAGCCTCTTTATTTTGTGGTGTTCATTCTTACTTGGAGGAGAGCGCACTATAGGAGGAAAGACACACCTAGTGGGGATGATCTAGACTTGGCCAATTGCAGGTTGGTTTGTTTCATTGGAGAGGTAGAACACAATATATACTTTGTGTGCAAGGATTTATTCTTCAAGGAAACAAGGAGAAAGGGCACAATTTTTGAGTGAGATAGAGAAACAAGTGAAGAGGGTGCACTAACTTGGGCACATTCCTCTTCTTGGAACCTCATAGCATATTGAGAGGAGTTGCCATTGTAACACGTTCCATTTCTTTAGTGTACTTGTTTTATCTCATTCTTCTTACATCACTTATATGAGCTTACTTTCCAAATTGGTTTTCCCTGGGGGGGTTTTATCCAGGGTCGTGTTGACCAAAAACACTTGTGTCCTAATTTTTATGCATGCTAGAGTGTAGATCAACATTATATAGTTATAAATATCTAGAGGTGTGTTACATTAATTAAGGTTTTCATGTGATAACCATTGGGTGACTAAAAATATATGCAAGGGAACCTTAAAAGCACATAAAACCATAACAATTGAGTAGAAAAGTTCCTAAACTGTTTGTTGTTCTAAAACAACACCAAAGGGAAGTTTGAAAGTTGAAACTTAGAGTCAATCCCAGGTCAAAGACAAACCTAGTTGGAAGCCTCATAGGACCTCATATTTTCTTCATCCTTGTTGCCTGAATGTAGAATGTCTTATGTATTCATTCCTCTCTGACTCTTGTTGACCATGTTCCTTCCTTTGAAAACTTCTGCATAACTCTTTTGTTCTGTTTATTTAATTGCATGGACTTTGATTGTTGAGAATTTTTTCTAACACTTCAAAACTTTTCAAGTTCTTTCTGAGCTTGTTGACTTCAACTCTCATTGACACGGTTTCCTTTTCAAGCTTCTCACACTCTTTTTCTTTCTTTATCATCTGGATCTACATTACTTCTTCCATTCTCTTTCCTTCTTCAAGTTGGGTTTTCAAGGAGATTATTTCTTCTTTGAATTATTTGTTTTTCTTCCTTTCTATATTCATCTTAGTTAAAGAACTAATTAATTATTCCTCAAGATCCACTTCACCTTATTCTTCGTCGCTTTTAGGAGTTCTTTTCTTAGTTTTTGTAGACATAAAGAGTAATCTTTCTGAGTCACTATCACTTTCATCATCTTCATCAGATGAAGAATTGTCTTCTCTTGAGTAAATATTTTTCTTGAAGGCTTTCCTTGTATCTCCTTTCTTGTTTCCATTTTGATATCTCTTTCATTTCTTGGGAATTTCTTCTTCATCACTATATGACTTCCTAGCATAAGGAAATTTAGTAGAAAAATAACCAATTTTACCACAATTAAAACATTTTAAGGGAAGCATACCTTTGTACTTGTCGATTCCTCTCTTCATCTTCCTTACGAAGTTGCTTATTTCTTCATCTTCATCTGAATCATCACTACAATTGCAACTTGGCTTTGACTTTGGCTCTTGTTTATTCTTTTTTGTCTTCCTAGATGCCTTGAATGTTGCTTCCTTCCTGGGTGGATTATCCTTCTATGTCCTCATTTCATAAACTATAAGTATCCCATGTAGCTCATCCATGATCAACCTTGCAAGATCTGCTCTTTCTTCTAGGCCTGAAATTTTAGGATCAAATCTCATTGGAAGAGATCTCGACACCTTTTGAACAATTATTTATTCTTTAATTTCTTCTCCCAATCCTTTAATGGAATTTACTATTTCATCAACTCATAGAAAGTAAGCTGCAATATCTTCATCTTTCTTCATATTTAGTTGTTCAAACTTGCCTCTTTAGGTTTGAAGCTTTCCTTCCTTTACTTTAGTATCTCCTTCGTAAATATTTTGAAGTTTGTCTCAAATATCCTTTGTCGTATCATAGTGCATAACTTTGACATATACTGAGTGATCTAAGCGATTCAAAATTGCATTTGTGGCCTTCAATATGTTTTCACTCAGTTTCTTTCCATATCTATATGTTGGAGGAGTAGTAGATGTTTTGTATCCATCTACTATTGCTTTCCAGACATCAAATCCATGTGCTTGTATATATGTTTTCATCCTTCTTCTCCAGAAGGCATAGTTTTGTCCATCAAACTGTGGTACTCCAATCTTAGCATACTCCACAATCTTCCTTCCAGTGATTAGATTGTTTTCTGAAGGACCTACTCTCATTCCAATTGTTGGAATACTGAGAGGGGGGGTGAAACAGTATGATACATTTTTACCACTTTCAATCACAATATATAAAATTCAACTTTATCAGTAGTATATGATTTATGATTGCATTCAATATATCATGAGCATATAACCATAAGTAGTACCATTCAACAATATCACATCAGATACACATTACACCAGAATTTATGTGGAAACCCAAATGGGAGAAAACCATAGATGATTTCTTATATATATCAAGATTACATTCATAGGAAGCACCAACTTCCAAATTCTCCATCACCAACTAGAAGGAGGCTCTAACTTGAAGGAATCTACATCTCCCTGCATTCTCCAACTACAACTAGAAGGAGGATCCAACTCCCTGTATTCTCTGGCTCCAACCAGAAGGAGGCTACGACCCCCTGATTTATAGGCTTCAACCTGAAGGAAGCTACAGCTCCCTGAATTCTCCAACTACAACTAGAAGGAGGATCCAAATCCTGTATTCTCTGGCTCCAACCAGAAGGAGGCTACGACCCCTTGATTTATAGGCTTCAACCTAAAGGAATCTCCAACTCCCTATATTCTATGGCTCTAACCAGAAAGAGGCTACAACCCCCTTTTCTTTCCCCATCCTATCGCCTTGAAATATAAGTGTAGACTCAACCTGTCACTACCACTGATACATCAACATGTCACTCTCATTGTCACGTCATCCTAACACCATCACTGTCACATCAACTTGTCACTATCACTATCACATCAACCTTTCACTGTCACTCTTTCAAATCAACCTGTACCATATCATGCATGTACCAAAACTTGTACCATATTATGTATCCTCAACCATAAACCATATCACTCATGACATGTCTCAATCATTCCATACACCATGTACCATAAGATATCATCAATGAAGTGCCTAAAGCATGTGATAACATCACCATGAAATATACCAAACCATATACCAATATAGCCAAGATATGCTTATAATCAATGTACCATAACATAAACAAGGTGTACCTCAAGCATATGCCCAAATCTTTTAACCATTCCTCAAGCATGTATTAAGACACAACCTTCAAAACACATGTAAAACATATGTTTAATCTTGTAGCAGACCTGATACACAAGATTAAAGACTTGTAGCTCTTCCTCAGCCTCAAAAACCTCGTACTATCATCTTTCTCAAAAACCTTTTCATAGATTTGCGACTTGTACACTATCAACCTACAGATATCCATGCTTTTCTCTTCTACGACCCACGTACATATGCACCTTGTCCACTGTCAACTCATGGATAACCTATCCGCGCTTTGCTACACTGTGACCTGCATACATCTGCGCTTTGATGAACTATGACCCGCGGATAACCTCAGGAAGCTAGTTCAATCACATCTGTTCACTTTTCTCCTTCATACTTTCCCTACTTCAGATATGCTACGAAAAGATAAACCATATCACTTACTTAGAATATATTCAATAGACTTGTGTATGTGAATGTACTAAAGAGAGACTCCTTGAGGTGTATTTATACTTTTTCAAAGTAACTTCTCTCCTTAAAATTAGGGCTTCTTGTTACAACCACTTTAGCCTTTAATTAATGACTTTTAACTGTTTAGGGTCTTCTTAACCATTCTTTGGGGCTTCCAACTTCAAGAGGGAATAACTCCTAAACCACAAGGAACCACATGACGTACCACCTACCATTGGAAACAAAATGACAAGGATTATCCATATATGAGTGTGTTACATTCATTTACATTATCATTCATGCTCTTATTCCTCAAACAACTTTGGGCTTCATGATCATACCTTTGATACTTTTAAACCACTTAACCATCTTTCCAGGGCTTCTTCTAATGTATACTAGGGTTGAAATCAATGAATCTAGAGTTCATATAGAGTTGACATCAATGAAATCTAACTTTCCAATGGTGCGGCAACCTGCAATACGTCCCTCCTTTCGAAAAATCTACCATTGTATGGCCTGCACAAAAAATATTTTCCTGCAAAGAAAAGCTTCTTGTGATGGTTTTATTTCCACGTGTGTTGTACTAATTTCCCTGCAAGAAATCACTCGATCTGTGAAACCTTGGTTTCCTCCTTAGATATATGGATCTGATACCATTTTTATTTTTACTCACCCAACAATCGGTAAATTATTTCATAACAAATACCTTGTTGTAATAAACTTATTATTGCATATTTACTGAATAAAAAACACGGTTGAGTTTTAACGATTTAAATAAATAAATCAGTGGAAGAATAAATAGAAAACCATCATTATGCACACATAATTTATGGTTAAACACCCTTGGAAAAAAACCTAAGTGAAAACCAGTACCGTGATTATTTTATTATGATAAAATCAAGGCACCCGTCATGGGAAAATGACCCCTCTGAGGAAAAGTACAAAATAGAAAAATAATTGATCACACCTCAAGAGATATCCTTCGATGTTGTTGGACGCTACTCCTTTTTTTTCCCTTTCTCCCTTCCTCGAACCCTACCCCTACACACTTAGATGAAAGTCCTTCTCCACCCAATGCAATGAGATCTCACCATCTCACTCTATGTGTGTCTCTTCCTCTCACGTTAGTTGTCTTTTATAATGTTGAGTTTACCCTAAATCCAAAACCCTAGATCTCCAAAGTGATCAATGGTTGAGATTATATCTCACCAACACTTGATATCAATGGCTAAGATTTAATTTAATTCACTAATGCCAAAAACTTAGGCATTTCATTAATGTTGGAATAATAATGCATTTAAAATAGTCTAGATTAGTTGTTGTTATATCTAGAAGGTCTAATCAGATTTAAAAAAATATGATGGAGAGTTTTATGGAGAGATTGTTTAGTGAATTAAGGAGTAATTGTTGAGAGATTATGGAGATGGTTGACTCTCGATACATCTCCTCTCTATGTATAAATCTATGCTTTGGTAAAGAATAAGTTTGAGTTGGATGTGCATTATTGTTGAATTTAATTGCTCTGTTAATTTGCTAATGTGTTTCTTCATTTGGTATCATAGCAAGGAGAACAACGTGGATGACAGAGGAGCGTCCAATGTATGATTGGAGGAAGGTACAACCGTGTGGACAGTGTGTGTGGTGCGACTACCAAGAAACTATAACATTGTTGATTAGTATGTGTGACCTTCATATGATACGTGGAAAACTGCATGGTGCAATTTACAATGAGTGGTGTGATCTGCATATGAGTGGCGCGATATGCGTTGAGTGGTGCAATCCACATGGTGTGTGGCCTACAAAAGTAAATATTTTTTTCTAGTGCAAGGACAGTGAGAAGGGTGAGTTGCTACCTGGAATTCGCAACGAGAAGATGCGCGTGTGGTTGTATGAAAGTTTGAAATGTGTATATCCTTTTGGAAGAGGTGTATGGAGCACTTGGTGCAGTGAGTGTGGATGCATTTCATTTATGAGTTTGAATGCATTTCATATATGTCGTAAGATATCCTCAATGTGTTTATCATTTTCAAGTTTCAAAGTTGCAACATGAATTTTCCAATAGGATGCCATTATACATAACATTTATTCATATGAGAGGTACTTTTAAAAATGATTGGCATTGTAATTTGTGTTTGAATGTGGATATGAGAATTTTATTTATTTATTTCTAATATATATATATATATATATTCTCACAAATAATGTAAGAAGGTGTAAAAAGGGGGTTATATTACCTTTTTCTCTTATTAAAAGAGAATGCATTGAGGGAGTTTTGCTAGTAATTTTTCAATAATTGAATTTATTTATAAAGATTATAATACCTTTCCTTGAAAGGTTATGATTTTATTAAGAGGAATATTGAGTGGAGGATTTCAATTTGTGTGAAAAGGGTTGATTTAAAGATTGAAAGTTTTTCATTGTAAGAGGGATTACATTGTGCAATATAATTTTTTTTCTCTTATTTAAAGAAAGTTTGATTGTAATTGCACAAGTATTACGCTTCTTCATTGTACTCAAAATTAATAAAAGATACTTAATGGTGATGGTTGAGTCCCGATTTTTGGAACAATTGTTTCTTGTCACGTGGTGAAGTGGGACACATTGTGTTTTTTTTGCACCTTCTCTCTATCTCTCTTTATTGTTCTTTGATGTCGACAAACAATATTGTGTTGCTTAAACTTGTTGGCACAAATTAGTTTTGTTGGAGCAAACGCATGCAACCCATATTTATCACTAAATATTTATGGGAACTTGTAATTGATGGATATGGTATGCCTTCTGCTGATGAATTCAAAGCTTTGAGTGACGATGACAAGAAATCTCTAAAGGAACTTATTCATAAATATAATGAATCTCTTTCTCTTATAGGGAGTGCAGTTGAATAATCTATATTTCCAAGAATTAGTGTTGTAGAATCATCCAAGCAAGCATGAGATATTTTAAAGAACATATGTGAAGGTGTGGCTATAGCTAAATTGCAAACTTTAAGGAAAAAAATTGAAAATGAAAATATGCATAGTAATGAATTCATTCGTGATTATATCACAAAAATGCAAGATCTTGTTAATTAGATGAGGTCATTAGGATAAGATATTCCAAAAAGAACGCTAATTGAGAAGATTTTAAGAAGTGTTCTACCCAAATTTCATATGGTCACCACCAGTATTATGGTCTCTAAAGATTTAAACACAACGAAAATTTATGATTTGAGTGAGTTTTTGACAACTGTTGAAGAAAGAAATCACGTAGAGGAAACATAACATGATTTTCCCATAAGTCATAAGGAAGAGGAAGAAGTAGGGGTCAATATCACAATCAGAATTATAATAGTCATCCATAACAGTCATAGAATTATCAAGGAATCACATCCACTTCAAGAGGCAGAGGAATAAGTCCAAGTCAGTTCAAAGGAAAAAGCAGAGATTGTTCTCATGGAATATGAAGAGGAATATATGGATCTTGAGAAAGGCAAGGACCACCACGTTATTATTGTCATATGTTTGGTCAACTTGAAAAAAATTGTTTTGCAGAATTGCGAGATATGGAACATGAAGGTGCCGATACAATTGTTGAAGAAACAAGGAATGATAAGTTATTCATATCAAGTTTTATGGCACACAATGAAGAAAGTGAAGCTTGGTATATTGATTTGAGATGTTCAACTCATATGACATCTCATGAGGAGATGTTTACTAGAGTAAATGACAATTATCCTGGTAAAGTTATATTGGGTGATGATAGAGAACTTTATGAAGTTAAAGGGAAAGGCACATTTGCAATTCCAACATTGCATGGAAAGAATAATTTTATTGAAGACACATTGTTGACACCAATGTTGAATAAGAAACTACTTTCTATAGGTCATATGATGGATCAAAACTAAAAGTTAGTGTTTGATAATAAAAAGTTATTAATCATGGATAATTTTAATAAAAATGTAGTAGTAGAAAGAGGAGAAATGACTAAAGACCAAATCTTCAAACTTTCTTTTGATTCAAGTAACTCACACATTATGAATGCTACAAAATAAATGAAGAGCTAGATTTGGGATTTAAGGAAGGACATTTGAATTTTCCGAGTTTGGTGTTGTTACGGAAGAAAAACATGGTGAATGGTCTTCCTTATATCAAGAATGATGATGGAATCTATGAAGGGTGTATTTTTGGGAAACAACACAAGGAAAGTTTCTCAAATAGAACATGGAAGGATAGAGAACGTCTAGCACTAGTACATTCATATTTGTGTGGTCCAATGGAGACTGTGTATTTTGGAAAGACATGTTATTTTCTCACTTGCATTGATCATTGTTCCAAGAAGACTTGGGCGTGTTTTCTGCAGAAGTCTGAAGTGTTTTTTCATTTTATTGAGTTTAAGGCATTAGTTTACAATCAAAGTGGTTTGAAAATTCTCACCCTACATATAGATAATGGGGGAGAATATAGGTCAAATGAACTTTTGAATTATTTCAGGATGAATGGAATCAAGCGAGAGTTTACCAACACTTACTCTCGTCAACAAAATGGAGTTGCGGGAAGGAAAAACATAACAACAATTGAAATGGCTCGGAGCATGTTGAAAACTAAGTCTCTCGGAAATGATTTTTGGGTCGAAGTAGTGCACATTTCATTGTATACTCTCAATATATGTACTATGAGATCCATATTGAATTCGACTCCAGAAGGAGCATGGTCAGGATATAAACCAAGTGTTATACATATGAAAGTTTTTGGTTGCACTGCATATGCACATGTTTCTAAATAAAAAGGAGAAAATTGGATGATAAAAGTGTTAAGTGAATTTTCATTGGTTATAGTATTGAAACAAGAAGTTACATCATGTTTGATCCTCAAGCAAATAAAGTGATAATAATCATAGATGTTGTTTTTGATGAGAAAATAATTTTTCAGCTAGACAATGTACATATTGAATTAAGAAAAGATGCAGTGGATATTTGTGATTCATCAAATTCTAAGTCAACAAAGTCAGATGAATTCAAGAATAAGCCTAAGTGTCTTGAAGGGGGTCATTCAGAAAGAAATATGTTGGATATAAATTTTGAAAGAAGACTTACTAGATCCCAAAGTTGTCTTGTGAATTATTCAATTATGTCACAAGTAATGAAGATGGATGAACCATAGAATTATGTAGAAGCATCAAGAAAGAAAGAATGTAATGAAGCTATGGAAGCATAATTGAATTCCTTGGTGAGGAATGATACTTGGGACTTGGTCAATTTACTAACAGGAAAAGATGTAATTAGTACTAAATGGGTTTATAAAACTAAGTATAAATTAGATGACACAATTGATAAGTATAAGGCTCATTTTGTTGCAAAAGGCTATGCACAATGGGAAGGAATTGATTATACTGAGAAATTTTCTCCAGTGGAAAAGTTGGATACAATAAGGATGGTACTTGCATTGGCTGCACAATATAAATGGAAAATTTATCGGATGGATGTTAAATCATCTTTATTTAATGGTTATGTTGATGAAGAGATTTATGTAGATAAACTAGAAGGTTTTGAGGTCCCAGGTAAATAAGATTGTGTTTACAAGTTGAAGAAGGCCTTATATGGTCTCAAACAAGCACCAAGAGCATGGCATTCTAGAATTGATAAATATTTTCAGGATCATGGCTTAGTTAAAATTTTATCTGAGCCCAATATCAATATTTTTTAGTTAGGACAAGACATTCTGATAGTTGCATTATATGTTGATGATTTGATCTACACAGGGAACGATGTTGAACTATTTCAAAAGTTTAAGTCACATATTATTATTAAGTTTGAGATGAAATATCTTGGTGAGTTGCATTATTTCTTGGATATTGAATTTTGGTAGAAGGAAGATAGTGTTTTCATGTCACAAGACAAGTATACTTGGGACGTTCTGAAGAAGTTCAAAATGTTTAGTTGCAAGTCAACGACAACTCCTTTGGAAGTCGGGTTGAAGTTATACAGACATGATGAATCCAATTCAGTTGATGTTACTTTGTATCTTCAATTGGTTGGAAGTTTGATATACTTAACTAGAACTCAACCTGATATATCTTTTGCATTCAGTATGGTATCAAGATTTATGGCAAAACCTAAGGAATTGCATTGAAAAGAAGCTAAGAGGATTTTGAGATATCTGCGTGGTATAGTTGGCTATGGTTTAGTATACAAATCGACAAAATATTTCAAGTTGATTGGTTATACAAATTCAGATTGGGCAGGCTACATGGATGACATGAAATCAACTTCGAGATATTCATTTAGAATGAGTTCAACAACAATTGCTTGGAGTATTAAAAATGAACCTACAATTCCTCTCTCCACAACAAAAGCAGTGTATACAGTCGCAACGACAACAACATGTGAAGCAATGTGGTTAAGAAGAATTCTGGAGGATCTACATGAGTAGAAGGAACAACCCACTCAGTTGATATGTGATAATCAAATGCTATTCAAATGACCAAAAACCCATTTTTTCACAAGAATACCAAGCATATTGATATTCAATATAATTTTGTTCGATATTTGGCTGTGTGAGCGAGTTTATGTATTGCATAATAGAAGATAAGGTAGCGTATATATTCACCAAAGCACTATCAAATGAAAAAAAAATCAAATTCAAAGATGATCTTGGAATATTTCCAAATGATCATTATGGGGGATAAATGTTGGAATAATATTGCATTTGAAATATTCTAGATTAATTGTTGTTAGTTGTTATATCTCRAAGGCCTAATTAGAGTTAGAGAAATATGCTTGAGATATTTGTGGAGATATTATTGAGTGAAATAAGGAGTAATTGTTGAGAGATTATAGAAGATGGTTGACTCCTAAGACATCTCCTTTCTATGTATAAATGTATGCTTTGGTAATAAATAAGCTTGAGTTGGGTGTGCATTATTATTGAATTTAACTACTCCATTAATTCATTGGTGTGTTTCTTCAATTAAATTAAACTCAATTAGTTATAAAAGGGAATTCACTTTAATCAAATGAATTTCCTAAGTCTTGAGAGGCATTAATGACTACTTCCACATGTTAGACACAAAACCAATGTGGAAGTACATGTCCAATGCTACACACATCAACACCTAGCCCAAACTCGAGGGTGACTTGCTGTTGAGATATAGAACAATAAGTCTATGGTTGGGTGGAACGTCCATCCCAAGAAGATGATTGCACTAGTGTTTTAAGAAGATAAGTGTTTTATATGTTTCTGTGTTTCATTATGAGTTTTAATTGTTCTTTAATAAATTTATGTATGTGAATGAATTACATGTTGTTGTGATGAATTTATTAGCTGCATTCATGTTAGTGTAGCATTTTGTAGTTGCATTTAAATTAATGGTATTAGAAAATGGTTAAATCTATGTGTTTTCTTGTAGTTGGTAAGCTACAAGATATGTGAACATTTTTTATTTTATTTTATGTGTAATTCTGCAAGTAATGGGCCTCAGTCGGGCTGGGGAATGTTACATAGGCAGTTTAAGGAAATTTTGGGTGGAGACCTTGTAAAAGATGTTTTAGTACTTCCCTACATTTTATGGGTCCAACACATTGGTAAATTGTGGTCATGACTATACACATTGTAGATCCCATTTATAGCTTTCTAATGGTGTATTATATTCCTCAATCACAGTTTGAAAAAAATATTATGGCACCTACAAGTTGATCGTCGCTTCTCCTCCTTACCACCTGTAACCTTTGGCTTTCCAAATTCATGATGATTCTCTTACTTTCTCAACCCTTCATTTCTAATGCATACATGAATAAGCATTTTTTCATTCTCAAGGGGTTGGAAAATGAGAATATCAGACATCTCTTCTTAAAAATTGCTACCACCATTGTACATAACTAGTTAAAAATATAATATGCGTTCATCGTTACATTTTTTGTATTTCAATTATATAATTGTTTTTAATTGTTTCATTCACTACTATAACATATTGAATTCCATAATTTATTTGTTTTCCTATAATTTTCCCCTAAATCCGACTCAATCATAATCCACCCTACATAACTAAAGTAAAACATAGTTAAACATAGTCAAATATAGTCATCTATAATCATTGACCATGGATTAATGGTTAGGTATTTTTCAGGGTTAGTGGTTAGTGTGTTAGTGGTTTGAGATTATGGGGTCAGGGGATAGTTGTTATCAGTCAATGGTTAGAGGCTTAGTAGGTTACTGGGTTTGGCGATAGTCAATTTGTGGGTTAGGATTTGGGGGGTTAGCGGGTTAGGGGTCATGATTTAATAGTTTGTGGATTAAGGGGTTAGTGGGTTACTATTGAAGAGTTTAGTGGGTTACTAATCAATCATAGTTAAACATATTCTACCATACTTGACTATAATCAATCATTTTCATATTAACTATAGTTAACCACAATTAAGAATCATTAATGATGCAAAAATTTAATCAATCATAATCAAATAATCAATCGTATTCAACCATAATCATTTAAAATGACTTAGTGGGTTAATTTTTTAGGGTTAGATTTCTTATGTAGAAATTTTGGATCTAGGGAAATTGGAAAATACAAAATTTCACCTCATTTACTTAAGGTTCCTGAATCTAATCCATGTCAACTTATAGCCTTAGGGATGATTTAAAATATTCAATTTCAACTACAAATATTCCACTTTACTTCGACCCAAATCACTCAGGATCCCAAGAGAATAAATAACATACAAGTGTACTTCAATGCCAACAAGGTACAACCCTTAAGGCACACTTTTCCAAGCATAGAACATATCTGAAATAATTTTATTACACCATATTTTTATAGTGGAAAATATGCTTTTATATATTCAACGTGTGCATTAAAACATTTAAAAATTTCAACAAAATAATATGTCAAATAATATTGAACAATAAGTGTTGGAATACACCCGATCAAGAAAATAACACAAAATGAGTATCAAATCTGTAAGTACACAATTTTGGACAATTGAAACACTTCATATATACACGAGATAAAGTATAAATACATATCATAACTTTATCACAAATATGGTGCAATTCATGCTCTCCAAACCCTAGCTAGGGAAACCATAGAAATCCCTAGCCATCAACACCTCATAGCTAGGAATCACTCCTAACCAAATCTAGTCACTCTGTCAAAAATCCTTAAGAAGATAGCATCAACATTGTGAAGTCCTCCTTGGTATGCGTGGAACATCCCCTTCTCTTCTCCTCCACAACAAAGAAAACAAATAGCACCAGGGTTTCCAAATGCCACAAAATTCTAGTCTTGTTCTCTCACAAGAGCCACAATACACAATGCTATCTTTTCCAATCTAATCCTAGAATTTCCTTTGAAATTCCCCAAGAACCCTACTTCTCTAAGACAATGAGAGATAATACAAGGAATATTGAGAGAGAGAGAGATAGAGAGAATATCTCACTCCACTCCTCACATATTTAACACAAGTGTATAATGAATGAATGTATGAAAAAATATCTCATTCATCTATCTCTATAAAAGTTAAGGGAGACCAACAATATAAAGTGTACCTATTCCGCTACAATCAACCTAACTACAAGAAGATAGGCTGAAGTGTGAAGTTCTCCAACTCTAGGTGACACATGTCAAACTATAAGGCATGCATGTCCAACAAGCAAGGATATAATGAATGAACAATCCACAATATGTGTCTAATAATCCACCTCCACAAGCCTCCAAATCTCCAACAATCCTCTTAAGCCATGTGATCTTATAAGTCCACCCCACCTACATGATCACTCCTCAACTCAATAATCCTCAAGTCAAGTACAAGAGTCCATGAATGCAACCAAGTGTGCCCATTCCATCTAGGGCTCAACTCCCTCCTCTAGGATGCCTAATGCACCTCCTCCAATAAAACTCATCCTATAATAAATCCACCCACTTTCCATGTGAGCATCATGAATAATGTCATATATCCATCTAAATATTCAATTCTCCAAGGAAGAATAACACACAAACATATATACAAGGTCTAGCAATTAGTGAGCAATCCAACTCCCATGTGTATGTCCATCATGGTACAACCAAGGGTGAGTCCACTACTACTTTTTTCCTCTTCCTACTTCCATGTATGCATGCTTGTATATTACTTGTAGACTACTTGTGTATATTATGTTGTGTGAATACACTACGGGTAACCTATATTGTGTAATCTCATAGATTATATCATTGGTTCCATTGCCAATAGTACACAAACCGAGCATGTACAATATTTGTATGCATGTATAGATTTTGAGTTTGGAGGATATTAGTGAGTGGGGTTAGAGGAAGTTATACAATTACTTGAAAAACTACACCAGGAAAATACGACTTGTTATCCCCATTTTGTGTATAACTAAGGAGATTATGTCTCGAGACCCTTAGGTTGCAGATATGGAGTATCGAGAGACTACATGACCAAAAATACCTTTTTGCATAGATGGAAACCCCTCTCACCACCACATATGGTCACAGATTTCCAGATGGCATCCACCACATCAGTTGGCTTCCGGAAGGCAGTGAGCCTTGCTCCATGAGGTACAAGTCAGTATTATGGTGAACATCATTTCAATATTTAAGCCATTTGAGTATGTTGTATCTTAAATTGATCTATATTTCATGATATATGCTTGGACATTATGCCTTTTTCCCTGCTTCACCTTGGTGGTTGACATTCTTCCCTAGTAAGTGGTCTTCCTTGGGGATGGGTTTGCTACTAGGAATTCCCTTAAAGAGCCATCGTACCATTCTCAACCATACTTACCACTTTCCATCATTGTTCCCCTCCATTTCCTTATCTCTTTGGATTTTAGGGTGTATTGACCAAAGAAGGGGTTGTTCCTCATTCTATGGGAAGAAGGGGCTGAGGGCCTGTTGACCACCTCTCCAACACAGGTGGTCAACTCCATGTGCCATGAAAAGATGCATCATCATATGAAAATTTTTTGAAGACCTTTGGTTCTACATGGCATTGTTTGGCCCCAACATTTCTTTTTGTAACTGGAATTTCCGCACCCTTGAGTGGGTTAATAATGTAATAGGTCTGCATGAGTCATGTCTAGGTCAGTTACCTTGGGATCGGTTCACTGGGAGAGTTCCTTTCACTAAGGGTTTTTTATCCTCAGGTCATCAATTGGGCTTTTCAGCCTTATTGATTTCCCTTGAGTTTTTCCCTCACACTTGCAATAATTCCTCCAAAGTGGTGAACGATGTTCTAGTGGTCTTATCTTTTGGTGACTATTGTAGGGAATCATTGTAAATGTTAGGGTCCTAACCTGCACATAGGTAGAACAATATATTTGGATGTAATAAAGGTCAATATTAACAAGGCCTTTCAATAAAATAGAATAAGGTGGATGTAAGAAGACCTAATAGAAGCTTCCGCTTCTAGAAGGATCTTCCTCTAGATGCTTCTTTTTAATATAAATAGGAGTCGAGGGTATGAGAACCCTAGCTTGGATATTATTGTAATAAAGACTTTCTCAACTGGAGGTTGCCCCCTCGAAGAGGCCCGTGAACATTGCTTTCAGATTCAAAGTGTTTTTTGTTGTTGTTATTCTTATATCATTTAAGTGCTCTTGTGGTGAATGTTCTGGTTATATTGTTGTTATTTTTCCATTACTAGCATTTTATTTTTGTTCTGCATACATTTATATCTGGTATATTACAAGTGGTATCAGAGCACTTTCCTTGGCAAAAAGTGTGGGTTAAATTTTTTTTCAGGGTAGAGACGTATCCCGATGTCTTTAAGCCACAGAGATTTGTCATTACGCGCATAAACCCGCGGTTGAGGGATTCATATACGCAAGAAATACAAGTGGTACTTAAGCACACATATTTTGGCCACCCTTGTAACCCATGTTGGTACCCCTTTGAGTGGTAGCGCATCAGACAACACCTGTGTATGGATCGACCTAGATTACTTGAAGCCCTCTTTAGATAAATCGATCAGCCGCCTGACTGCTATAGTGTCACCGAGAACAACACTCGGGAAGATACTCTCTAGTACATGGCTAGTCGGGTAGTACGACTAGGGGTACGATCTATCCTCCTTAGTTAGTGCCCTGAGATATTGGTCCGAGTACTACTGTTGGACCCTGCACGTATATCCGAGAGCTATAGCATAGGGCAAACCCTTATCTGTAGAACCCTTGAATACCTAACCCTTGGGGACAGAAACATAAACAAATTAAAACAAACAAGATCTATTGTCACGCAACTGTGTTCGGGTTGCCAAGCAAATACACATTTATTTATGGTTAAGAATTTGGGCATTTCCTCTCTGCAGTATTCTTCAAATCAAAGTATTTAACTCCGTTAAAAAAAAAAAAAAGTCTAGAATGTTTTTCACCATTATTTGAGACCTATTCCATTAGATTCGTCTCTTCGCCCTTATCACATTCATCCATATCATTTTTCGGAAAAAAAAAATTTACCCCACCCGCCCCTTTTCAGTTTCCCCATCCTCATGGCCCATACTCTTAGCCAAGACTTGGAAGCTCACTTCAACACCTTGCAATCTGGTCTCATTGAGACCCAACAAAAAGTGAAACAACTCAGTGCCAATTTTTCCGCCATCAATACAACCATGCAGTCCTCAATGGGGGAAATCAAACAAGGCCTCACCACCCAGCTTGAATCAGTCTTTTCGGCACTCTGCACCAAACTGCATATCCCTACAGATAACCCTTCCTCTTCCTCACCTCCAGATACTGAAGGTGACCATTCCTCTCATTCTCATACCTTGCAGAACCATCACTTTCAACGTGACCTACGCCTTCCGCGGGTGGATGTGACCAAATTTGATGGCTCGGACCCCACTGGTTGGGTAAATCAAATGGAACATTACTTCTCTTTATACGGAATTACAAATGACTTGGCCAAACTACGGTATGTTGTTCTCCATCTAGATCAAGAACGTTGGCAATGGAGAAAAACTTCTCGTCAAGGGTATATTGCTTGGACACACTTTGTGGCAGAGCTTTATGAACGCTTTGACACTGACACCAACCATTTGGGCCGTTTGACAAAGCTGAAACAATTAGGAACAGTGGAAGACTTTATAGCTGCCTTTGAGCGCCTGGATTTTAGAATAGAGGGCATGTCTGATGCCTTTTTCCGAGAGTGTTTTATCAACAACCTCAAGGATGAAATTCGGGCCCATGTCCTCATGGTTCGGCCTGAGAGTTAGGTGGAGGATACCAAAAGAGCTAAAGAAGCACAACAGGTTGTATCTTCTCAAAACTGCAAACCCTCCTTTATCCCTTTCCCTAAACCAGTAAATCCCACTACTCCCTCTGCTCCACTAAAGATCCAAAAATTGACCAGGGCTGAAATGGCTAAATGCCAACTCAAAGGCCTTTGTTATCACTGTGATGACAAATATTCCCCGGGCCACAAGTGTAAAGAACAAAAGATTTTTATGGCCATCTCCGAGGAGATTTCGGAAGAAGATGAAGAAACTCCCTTTGTATCCAAGTCACCAGAATCCACTGACATAACCCCTCCCTCAGACCCTCCCAAAGTAGAACCGGTCATTTCCCTCAATGCTCTCACTAGCTTCTCCGCTCCCCAAACCCTCAAGCTAATCGGTTACATCAAGCATCGGAAAGTCATCATTCTGGTTGATAGTGGCAGCACCCATAATTTTATTCATCGTCGCATTGTCCAAGAAACTCATTGCTACATCCATGTCATCAATAATTTCCAAACCATGATTGCCAATGGTGGTTCCATGAAATGTGGAGGGCGTTGTGAAAATGTGCGTCTCCAAATTGATGACTACCACCTGAAATCCAATATGTTTTCTATCGACATGGGAGGTTGTGACATTGTGTTGGGTGCAGACTGGCTAAGGAATTTGGGTCCCATTCTCATGGATTTTAAAGACTTAAACATGCAATTCGACCAGGAGGGCCACCAATATAAGTTCCAAGGAATCATCGCCAGTTCATCTGAGATCATTAGTTCCCATTGCATGGAAAAGCTGCTAAAAAAGGGTTATTCTGGTGTTATCGCCCAACTCCATACCATGCAAGCAACAGAGACACCCTCGGTACCGCAAGACCTCCAAGCCATCCTTTCTAAACATCAATTGGTCTTTTCCACTCCCCAAGGCCTCCCTCCTTCCCGTGGTGTTCATGATCATTCCATTCCCCTTGTACCCAGAATCCTTCCTCCCAATATATGTTTGTATCATCACCCCTTTTCCCAAAAAAAATAAATTGAGAAAATGGTCTAGGAACTCCTTAATGCAGGCGTTATCCTCCCTAGTACGAGCCCCTACTCGTTTCCTGTGGTCATGGTCTTGAAGAAAGAAGGTTCTTGGTGAATGTGTCCCAACTTCTGTGCCCTCAACAAACTTACCATCAAAGACAAATTCCCCATTCCTGTCATTGATGACCTCCTGGATGAATTGAGTGGTGCCCAATTCTTCACTAAACTGGATCTTCGTTCAGGCTACCACCAGATACGTATGAAAGAGACAGACATTCCCAAGACTGCCTTTAGAACTCATGAGGGCCACTATGAGTTTTTGGTCATGCCCTTTGGCTTGTGTAATGCCCCCTCCACCTTCCAAAGCCTCATGAATCATGTCTTCCATATTTTTCTCCACCATTTTGTCTTAGTTTTCTTTGATGATATCCTCATCTATAGCAAAACCTAGACAGACCATCTTGCTCATGTGGATCGAGTTCTCCATCTACTCTCTCAGCACCAACTTTTCCTGAAACAGTCTAAATGTGCTTTTGGTGCCCCAGAAGTAGAATACTTGGGTCATCTGGTTCGCAAAGATGGCGTCAGGGTGGATCCTAAAATGATTGAAGCTATGCAAGACTGGCCTCACCCAAAGACTCTTAATAGCTTGCATAGATTTCTAGTCTTAACAGGGTATTATCGCAAGTTTGTTAAGAATTGTGGGAAGATTGCAACACCTCTCACTGCTCTCCTAAAAAATAACTCTTTCACTTGGACTCTAGCCACTGCTCAAGCTTTTCAAACCTTGAATATGGCCATGTGCACCACTCCATTCTTCGCCCTTCTCGATTTCACAAAGACCTTTGTGTTGGAATGTGATGCCTCAGGGAAAGGAATTGGTGATGTCCTTATGCAAGAGGGTTGACCTTTGGCCTTTACTAGCAAGCAACTATCTGAAAGAAATCTGGCCAAATCCATCTATGAAAAGGAAATGTTGGCTATTCTGCATGTCGTGGATCTATGGCGTCCTTATCTATTGGGTCAACGTTTCCAAATTAAGACATACCATCAAAGCCTCAAGTATTTTCTGGAACAACGCATTTCCTCCCTAGAACAACAAAAATGGGTGACTAAACTCTTTGGATATGATTATGAGATCATTTATAAGAAAGGCAAAGACAATGTGGTTGCGGATGCACTTTCTCAAAAATATGAATATGAAGGATCCCTTTTTTCTCTTTCATTCATTGTACCAGATTGGCTCCAAGCCGTTCGCCAGGAATGGCTACAAGATCCCAAAATTTCGCAGTTGATCCACCAGTTGAAGTCCAATGCTCCAGCTTCTCCAGGGTACTCTTGGCTCCATGAGGAACTTCGATACAAAGTCCATTTGTATTTAAGTAAACAATCAAAGCTTAAATCCACGGTACTTTTTGAGCTTCATGCTACACCCACAATAGGGCACTCTGGGTTCACCAAAACCTATGACAGGGTCAAACATTCCTTTTTCTGGGATCTTATGAAACAGGACATTCGTAATTTTGTAGTTGAATGTGATGTGTGTCAACACAACAAGGGAGAAATAGTCAAATTGCCGGGCACACTACAACCGCTCCCTATTCTACCTGCTATTTGGAAGAATATCTCTATGGATTTTATTACCGGCTTACCCAAATCGGGAAATAAATCCGTCATCATGGTAGTTGTTGATCACCCTTCCAAGTATGCTCATTTTTGCACCCTTCAACACCCGTTTACAACATCCACGGTGGCTCAAATATTCATGGATCAGGTCTTCAAGCTTCATGGCATGCCGCACTCTATTGTTTCTGATCACGACCCAACTTTCATAAGCAATTTTTGGCAAGAATAGTTCAAGATACAAGGAACCGAACTGCATCTCAACACAACTTATCATCCCTAGACTGATGGCCAAACGGAAGTTGTCAACAAGTGTTTGAAAACATATTTGAGGTGTTTTTCCTCGGAAAAGCAAAATCAATGGGCTCAATGGTTACCCCTAGCTGAATGGTGGTACAACACTTCATATTAGACAGCTACATGCATGACCCCTTTTGAAGCAATATATCGATAGAAGCCACCTTCAGTTCTCTCATACTTACCAAGTGCCTCGAAGGTCCAGGCGGTTGACCTAACACTTACAACTCGAGAGGATATTCTCCGTACCCTCAAAGAGAATTTGTTCATGGCACAGAATTGCATGAAGCAACAAGCAGACCAAGGTCGCTCTGAACGTCAATTTGCAGAAGGGGATCAGGTGTTTCTTCGACTGCAACCTTACAAGAAAACTTCCCTCAAGGCCGAGCATTGTCAGAAGCTAGCGCCCAAAGCGCCCAAATTTTATGGTCCTTATACTATGCTCAAGCGTGTGGGACAAGTTTCCTATTAGTTAGCTTTGCCCAACCATTCGAAGCTACATCCTATTTTTCATGTTTCATGCTTAAAGAAGGTGATTGGAGCTAAGTGCCAAATTCAAACCAACATTCCAGAGTTAGCTGAAGAAGGATCCATTTGGCTACATCCAGAAGCAGTTTTGGACCAGCGTGAGCAGTGCCTATGTCAGAGAACCATCAAGGAAGTGCTAGTCCAGTGGAAAGATACATCTCTAGTAGACGCCACTTGGGAACCAACTACCATTCTGCAACAATTTCCTCATCTCGAGCCTTGAGGACAAGGTTGCTTTTAAGGGGGCGGACATGTTAGGGTCCTAACCTGCACATAGGTAGAACAATATGTTCGGATGTAATAAAGGTATATATTAATAAGGCCTTTCAATCAAATAGAATAAGACGGATGTAATAAGACCTAATAGAAGATTCCACTTCTAGAAGGATCTTCCTCTAGATGCTTCTTTTTAGTATAAATAGGAGTCGAGGGTATGCGAACCCTAGCTTGGATATTATTGTAATAGAGCTCTGCTCAACTAGAGATTGCCCCCTCGAAGAGGCCCGTGAACATTGATTTCATATTCAAAGTGCTATTTATGTTGTTATTCTTATATCATTTTAGTGCTATTGTGGTGAATTTTCTAGTTATATTGTTGTTATTCTTCCATTACTAGCATTTTATTTATGTTTAACATACATTTTATATCTGGTATATTACATTAAATGACCATGCAAGACATCTTAGAAAGTTTCACAGAATTCCGACGAATCTAGTTTAGTTTTTTTTAATTAAATTTCCCTAAGTTTGGAGGTTTCATTATTTAATTAATTAATTATTTTGAGCAAAAATTGTAAAAAATAGGTCCTTGGACTTTTGATAGGGGTATTTGTGCTCAAAATAAATGGAATAGCACCCCGTATATCCATGGACCAAGTTTCAGCTCAGTCAGACAAATTTTTCCATGCGTTTGTCCACCCAGAGTGTTAGTCAGTCTAAAACAACAATTTTAATTGCTAAAGTCCAAACATGGTAAAATTGTAAAAATGTAATAATGAGTTAAAATGATGTTTAATGATGGATAGAGGTTATAGAGAGACTTCATAAGACCAACCTAACCACCCAACCTTGATCTAACCCCTTTCTACCCTTTCCCCCCTCTCACCCTCTTCAAAAGTGACGCCCTAGGGGGAAGTTACGCCCTCCTTTAGGAGAGAGACGTGGCATCTTCGTTTTAAATGGTGGGAGGCCCCTTCCATTGGTTGGTATGCTCCCCCTGAACCCCACATCCCTCCTTGACTCATTCCAACACCCTCTCCTTCATCTCTCACCCTCCATCCTTTCCCTCATCCCCCAAAAGTTACGCCCTCCTAGGAGAAGTGCGCCCCCCTCCATCTAAAAAATTCCCAAATAATTTTTAAAAAATTATTTGAACCCTATCACCTTCCTTGGCATAAATCCCAAGGCCTCCCACACCCCTTTTTCTTGATCCCAACTTTTTCCACACTTTCTACACCCTAGATGGTGCACCCTAGCCTTGAGATATACTCTTATGCTTGGTGATGGACACTTGGCATTGATCCAAGAGAGGTAGGTTTGCCTCTCCAAGTATAAATATATCCCTCTCGTCACTTCTTCCTCACCATATCTTGAGCTAATGTTATGCTACTTGATTTCTCACTCTCTCTCTCTCTTTCTTTCCATATTTTCCATTCTCTAGCTCTTGGGGTTTTGGAGATATTTTTCTCCAAGATCCTTCTTCTTGAGTAATAAAGAGAAAACTTAGGAGGATTATTGGAAAAGTTATGCACATGCTATTTCTTGCCATACACATGAGGTAAAGTTGTTCAATTTTTTTTGGTAATTGCATCCATTGGATCCGAAGGTAAAATGTTATTTGGGTAGATCTAGTAATGCACATGCTTGTAGATCTATATATCTTGTTATGCTAGATAGGATTGAAATGTCATCTTGTTAGTATATGCAACATATTATCTCTTGTATGCACATCACCTCTTGAATTTTGTAGGTTTAGCTTCAAGGGTTTCATTGGGAACACCTCAAGCAAGAAGGCTCCCTTGAGACACATACACACTCCATTCCTTTCTCACTCTTTCTCTTCTTCTATATTGTTGTTCATTTCCATATATATTTCAACTAGTTTAACTTAGAAAGATAGGTCATTTCTATCAAATATTATAAATTTTTCTTAAGAAAATTTTTTTCCCTAAAAAGACAAAAAATTTTCTTCACTCTTTTGGTTGTGTGTAGCATTTCCAACAAGGATACCTTGCTCGTTTTTGCAGGTTCAAATTTGGCTGAGAGGGGTTTTGGCTACCCAAAGGCATCCACACAACACTCAAAGACCCCCCAAATGGATTGTTATCTATTTATCAACCTCCTTCTTCAATTTTTAAAGAATTCTTGTTCATTTCTTCTCCTTCTTTCTTGCTTTTAGTAGCTCATAGTTGTGGGAGAAGGAGTCGTACGAACTCCTCCCATGTGTGAGCTTTGGGGTAGCTAGGGTTTAGTTTAGATCTTTCCCTTTTTGCATTTGTTTTTCCCTTTTAGAGCTAGGACATGGGGTTTGGTAGATGAAAGGAATCTCCTAAACCCTAAGACGTGGGGTAGGGTTTTGCTTTGCTTGGTTTGATTGTTTCTTTTCCTAGCTTTATTTCTTCTTGCTTGCTTGTCTCTCTCTTTTTCTCAATATTTCCTAAAGATTAAGCAAGCTAATTAATTGCATACATATTGGGAGAGAAATACCCCAAGTGGTAAGGTTAGGGTTTTAATATGTGATTGTGATCTAAGTGCTTAATGTTCTAAAATATTCTAGATCTAGATCTCATACATGATTAATCCTTAGCTTAAGCCTATTGGGCATAATCAACTTAGCTAGATCTATTTGCATGCTTAAGATCTTTAAGGTTTAATTCTTTATTTTACATGTTTAGATCCATCACCCTAAATGTTTAAATGCTTCAATAACTGAATGGTGTTTTTCTTTCATGCTATGATCTTTAAGGCCATTTGCCACATGGTTGAAGTAATCTCATTGATGAGTTGATAGTGTAGGAAAACACTTAAATCTTTTTTTTTCTCACACTTAATGCTCATATCCAAATGCTTCTAAACATAAGATAAGTGTGATTGTCCTTCATTTCTTGGTTGGCAAGTTGTTCTTGCCCTTGTAAATTTCTTTCTTTACTTTTCAAGCTATCTATTTGTGGAACTAATTGATTTTCTCTCACATAGCATATATGCGTTAATGCCCTTTCATTTGTAAGCTTAATCAACACTTTTTAAGCTGAAGTGAGTTTCGGCCAAGTCACTAAATCACATCTTAAAAGTGTCATAAAATCTTTAAAACACTCTAAAACATACCTAAAAGTCTACCTAATCCATATATTAACTTAATAGACTCTTTAGGGTACCTTAGACCACCATCTTCACCATCTAAAATAGGTATTGAGGAGGGCAACAGACGGTGATAGGCCGGGGACGATCTCGTGGCACGAAGGAGTGTCCTTTACATAAAAACTCAATACTTTGGGCTGACTGTGGCAGCTAGGGTTACCCTCGTTGCTATACTATCTTGAGCATCTAGCAACCACTTGGCAATAGGAGGAGGAGGCTTTGGTGAAATCTTAATAAAGGTAACTAAAACTTGATAATCTTAAGAAACCTTAATAATCCAACCTTGGACTAAAATCTCTAAATACTTTCGTGGGTTTAATAACTAAAAGTGGGTATTCTTCATCTTCATAATATTTGTTCTTAAACTCGTAAATCTTATTTATTGATGTATTGATGATGATCTCATAAATGTAATGTGATGCTTTGATCTCCTTGTCTCCTGCACACAAAATAATTAAAGTGGTTAGCTTGTTTGTTGTATTCTAGTATTCTTTACTTGTAAATCTTGTAATCAATATTTTATTTAGTTATTCTTTTGTATATCTTGTAATCATATTTATAACGAATCACCCTTAACTTTAGTTGACCCCTTGCCCAATCTTAGGCACTAGTCTTAGTTACCCTAAGAAAAGGTTTGCTTAACATACTAACCTTGCATATTGCATTGATGCCTTAGCATCTTAGGTAAGATTTCCCCCCAAACCTTAACAAACTAAAATCAACTCCTAGAACTTAACTTTAAAACCTAACTAGAAACTAGGGACTACCCCACTTGGCTTCCCTAGGAGTGAGCTTAGACAGAAGAGGTTCCGGTCAAAGTGACAGCGTGGGTTGTGAAACTAGGCATTGTGCCTCCAAGTACACACTAAGTGAGCCGGACTTAGCTCACGTTTTCAAGTGTGTATTAGGATGACAACATCTTTGGTGCCATTGCCGGGGATAAGTCATTTATCATTGGTCAAAATGATTAATTTTTTTTTTTTTAAGAACTAAAAATTATTTGAACTTGCCTTGGTTGTTTTTGTTTTCTTCTTTTCCAAGTGGCGACTCCATTGAACAAATATATCAAGTATACTGCAAGGAGAAATCCTTGTGGGCTGCTTGAGATTCTTGGAGAAGAAGCACTCATTGATTTCCGATGCTTGTTCCAAACATAATAAATTAACTTTTGTTTTCCTTCTTGTTTTTTCTTTGTTTGATGCTCTTGTTTGTCTGAAATAAACTTGGTCATCTGGCGACTCCACTTTTAAATAATTTGACGAGGTATTTTGCAAGAAGGAATTCACGGCTTGTTTTGCTTCATCCTTGAACTTGGAAGGGTTTGTGGATGAAGCTAGCTAGTTTTTCTTCTTGTTGGATCCTTAGTAATCTTGGGTCCCAGTCCTTTTCTTTAGACCTTTGTTTAAATGATCTAGTTAGAAATGGATGATTTTTATAATCCTATTGATTTTTCAGGAATTGTTGGTTACCCTCATGATATATCTAAAGATGTTATTGATAACATTCCTTATTTTTATGATCATGATGATGCTAGTACTCACATCAGGTCCTTCACTAAATGTATTGAGGAATGGTGTGATCCACCTATTTATGAGGATGTTCTAATACAATTGTTTGTCTTGACTCTTTGTGGTGACTGGGCTAATGATTGGTTTCATGATTCACCTGATAAGAGATTCAAGAACATATGGGATTTGTTGCATGCCTTTTTGGAAATATTTGGGCATGATCGGGATGAAGTTTATAGTGAATTGGTTGATGATTTTATGGAAAAATGGAGGGGGAAAAACCTTCCAAATATAAATCAATCAGTTCAGACATAGAGGTTGATTCTCCACTGTATTCCATTCAAGAGCTTAAGGAAATAATTTTAAACATGCAGTATGCCCATACTAAACAACTTGAGTCCATAAGAAAACAAATTATGGCCATGGAAGATCGATTGAGGATCAAGGAAGATGATTTTACAGAAGCTTATATTGAATATCTGAACCCCCTTGAACTTGAGCTTCACAGTGAAAAAGATGAGGAAGTTCATGGGGAAATTCTGGATGGATCCATGGTTGATACGATCATTCATTTTGAGGAGATAAAGGAATTTGAGTTTGAAAATGTTGAATATCTAGATGATTCAAGTCCCACCCTCCTCCCGATGAACCGATCTTTTTGAAGGATAACTTTTAAAATCTTGAGGAAAACAGTATGATGGTTCCTGTGGTATGTTATTTTTCAACCTCTCAACCAGAAGATGAGTTAATGCAGAATTATGTCAAAATGAAAGGCAACTTTAGTTTAATGATGTCATATCATTATGAGTATTGGTTGGCCTCCCACCTTGACATTCATGAGCAACAAAGTATTTAGATTTTACACGGCTTGTCATATTCCTGTGTTTGGTTGAAGGAAGGAAGGAGCATGAAGTCTGGCTGGTTCTTCCGCACAAAAAGTTCCAAGTTGATAAAATTTGGGAAGGGGTCTTCTGTGAGCCATCCTGGACAAGGATGTTTCAGACACTTGTGGCATCATTTCATCCATTACATGGGTGGTTGTAACGTATCTCTAACCCTTCTTTGTATTTTAATTTTGTATTATTTCAATTTATTATGTCAATATGTACTTAGAATTTTTTTTCTTCGGTACCATAGATTTCATTTGTTGCAAATTAATGATGTTGTACATTAGTTATTTCACTTTGTAAATGTTGTATATAGCATCCATTTATTTTTATGTATATATGTATTCTTATGTTGGTTATTGGTGAGCACTCTATTGTAGGTGTTGGATTCTCGCATGCTCTCCGTCTCGAATGAGAAGATCAAACACATGTCCCCATGTGGAGCCAGATGTTGACCGCCTCTCCAACACAGGTAGTCAACTCCATGTGCCATGAAGAGATGCATCATCAGATGCAAATTTGTTGAAGACCTTTGGTTCTACAGGGCATTGTTTGGCCCCAACATTTCTTTTTGTAACTGGAATTTCCGCACCCCTGCATGGGTTAATAATGTAATAGGTATGCATGAGTCATGTCTAGGGAAGTTACCTTGGGATCGGTTTATTATGAGATTTCCTTTCACCGAGGGTTTTTTATCCTCAGGTCATCAATTGGGATTTTCAACCTTATTGATTTCCCTTGAGTTTTTCCCTCACACTTGCAATAATTCCTCCAAAGTGGTGAACGACGTTCTAGTGGGCTTATCTTTTGGTGACTATTGTAGGGAATCATTGTAAATGACCATCCAAGACATCTTAGAAAGTTTCGCGGATATCCGTCGAGTTTAGTTTATTTATTTTTTAATTAATTAATTTTTAATTAAATTTCCCTAAGGTTGGATTCTTAATTATTTAATTATTTAATTATTTTTGAGCAAAAATTGTAAAAAATAGGCCCTTAGACTTTTGATAGGGGTATTTGTGCTCAAAATAAATGGAATAGCACCCTCTACATCCATGGACCAAGTTTCAGCTCAGTCGGACAACTTTTTTATGGGTTTGTCCACCCGGAGTGTCAGTCAGTCTAAAACAACAATTTTAATTGCTAAAGTCCAAACATGGTAAAATTGTAAAAATGTAATAATGAGTTAAAAGGATGTTTAATGATGGATAGAGGTTAGAGAGAGACTTCCTAAGACCAACCTAACCACCCAACCTTGATCTAACCCCTTTCTACCCTTTCCCCCCTCTCACCCTCTTCAAAAGTGATGCCCTAGGGGGAAGTTACGCCCTCCTTTAGGAGAGAGACGTGGCATCTTCATTTTAAGTGGTGGGAGGCCCCTTCCATTGGTTGGTATGATCCCCCTCACCCCCACGTCCCTCCTTGCCTCATACCAACACCCTCTTCCTCATCTCTCACCCTCCATCCTTTCCCTCATACCCAAAAAGTTATGCCCTCCTAGGAGAAGTGCGACCCCCTCCATCTAAAAAATTCCCAAATAATTTTTAAAAAATTATTTGAACCCTCTCACCTTCCTTGGAATCAATCCCAAGGCCTCCCACACCCTTTTTGCTTGATCCCAACTTTTTCCACACTTTCTACACCCTAGATCGAAGATCTAAACCCTAGATGGTGCGCCCTAGCCTTGAGATCTACTCTTATGCTTGGTGATGGAAACTTGGCATTGATCCAAGAGAGGTAGGTTTGCCTCTCCAAGTATAAATAGATCCCTCTCCTCAATTCTTCCTCACCATATCTTGAGCTAATGTTATTCTACTTGATTTCTCACTCTCTCTCTCTCTCTTTCTTTCCACATTTTCCATTCTCTAGCTCTTGGGGTTTTGGAGATAGTTTTCTCCAAGATCCTTCTTATTGAGTAATAAAGAGAAAACTTTGGAGGATTTTTGGAAGAGTTATGCACATGATTTTTCTTTCCATACACATGAGGTAAAGTTGTTCAATTTTTTTTGGTGATTGCATCCATTGGATCCTAAGGTAAAATGTTATTTGGGTAGATCTAGTAATGCACATGCTTGTAGATCTATATATCTTGTTATGCTACATAGGATTGAAATGCCATCTTGTTAGTATATGCAACATATTATCTCTTGTATGCACATCACCTCTTGAGTTTTGCAGGTTTAGTTTCAGGGGTTTCATTGGGAACACCTCAAGCAAGAAGGCTCCCTTGAGACACATACAAACTCCATTCCTTTCTCACTCTTTCTCTTCTTCTATATTGTTGTTCATTTCCATATATATTGCAGCTAGTTTAACTTAGCAAGATAGGTCATTTCTATCAAATATTATAATTTTTTCTTAAGAAAAATTTTTGCCCTAAAAAGGCAATAGTTTTTCTTCACTCTTTTGGTTGTGTGTAGCATTTCCAGCAAGGATACCTTGCTTGTTTTTGCAGGTTCAGATCTATTTGAGAGGGGTTTTGTCTACCCAAAGGCATCCACACAACACTCAAAGACCCCCCAAAGGGATTGATTGCTATTTCTCAACCTCCTTCTTCAATTTTTAAGCATTCTTGTTCATTTCTTCTCCTTCTTTCTTGCTTTTAGTAGCTCATAGCTGTGGGAGAATGAGTGGTATGGCCTCCTCCCACGTGTGATCCTTGGGGTAGCTAGGGTTTAGTTTATATCTTTCCCTTTTTGCATTTTTTTTTCTCTTTTAGGGCTAGGATGTGGGGTTTGGTAGATGAAAGGCATCTCCCAAACCCTAAGACGTGGGGTAGGGTTTTGCTTTTCTTGGTTTGATTGTTTCTTTTCCTAGTTTTCTTTCTTCTTGCTTGCTTGCCTCTCTCTTTTTCTCAATATTTCCTAAAGATTAAGCAAGCTAATTAGTTGCCTACCTATTGGGAGAGAAATACCCAAAGTGGTAAGGTTAGGGTTTTAATATGTGATTGTGATCTAAGTGCTTAATGTTCTAAAATATTCTATATCTAGATCTCATACATGATTAATCCTTAGCTTAAGCCTATTGGGCATAATCAACTTAGCTAGATCTATTTGCATGCTTAAGAGATTTAAGGTTTAATTCTTTATTTTACATGTTTAGAGGTGTTTTTTCTGGTTGAAGTATTTTGTCAAACACTTTGCAGATTTGTCTTCTTGAGTTGTGCTAGGGTTTAATATTGATGGTTCTTTGTGTGTTTTGAAGAAAATAAATAATGAAGATATAACAAGGGAATATACTCATCAAGATGCAAGATCAAAAACACAAAAAATAATCACAAATACCTCATATCTGATTTTATTCATAACAATGGTTGAAAATGGAGCAAATATGGAATACATATAAGAAATAGAGTGTGTGGATGATGATGCCTCCAAGATACAAGATAGATATGAATATATAGGCTTTCAACAGCCTCCTCAATATGATCACCAAAAGTTATGGAAGACCCAACTCGTCCCTAGTTGATATGCGGTATCCTCCCTAACACAATGTGCCCCTCACTGGCTGTAACAAACCAAGAAATCGGTGTCCACTGATATGATCACTAATCCAATGAAACCAAGTTCCAAAATGTAGATCACGGGTTAGACAAACTCTCTGATGAACCTCCAAGCAATTGGGAGTGATCTCCCTCTCCAACTCACAAGATCTACTATCAACAATGCGCCCTCCTGAAGAGAATCACGCCCTCCTGAGTGATAGAATGAACGGGATGATGAATGCACTCACACAATGTTGTAAAATGGTGTTAGGATGATTTGTAAAATTCCTGGAATGATTTCCCTTGAATATATAGTCTCTGAGCAAATCAAACCACTCTCTCAAGATGGGTGTGCCCTATCTCTGCAGAAACCCTCCAACAATATGCCATGTCTCCACAAATGCTCCTATAACTGAATAGAAATGATGTAGAATGGTGAGGGAGGAATCTTTCACCTTCGTGACCAATCTTAGACCAGGTTGGGTGGGATATTTCACCACTGATCTGATCTCTCAGGTTTTTTTAGTCAAAACCCTCAAAACCCCCAAGTGCACGAGATCTCTAGCAAGAAGCCATACATCAAAATAATAAACAACATAATGAGAGAAAGGAGGCCCCTATCTCTATTTTATACTCCATGTTCACATTTTCTCTCCAAGTGACTTTTACTTTATTTTATTATTTCTTAATTAAATCACTTTATTAATTAATTAACCATTTACCTCCAAAAATTGATTTATCCATCCTTATGGCTTCTCCGACCACTGAAAGTCACTTCCCATCATATTATCTTGTAGTGCCATTCCTCCCTATTCCGATGAGATATTACACTAAGAGGTTCCTCCAAGTATTATGCTCAATATGACCTTCTTAGTGAATTTAATAAAAATATAACCCAAAATAACTCAAAATTACGGAAATCGTTGGAATGCAACAGAACCAAATCCAAGTTGTGCGGAATGGATCCTAATGATGAAATATGATGAACTATGAAATTTGGGCCCAATAAAACCCCTCGATATCTCCTATACATGCTATCACACCCATCTGGCTACTCTGGTCAGCATAACACTTTGTAATATAATGATGTCCAAAAGTGGGGACATTACAGTCCTCCCTGCTAGAATATTGTTTGTCCTCGATAAATAAATGAATCCCTCTACCTATGGTACCAGGGTCCCATATCCACCTATGTGATCCAAAGCGGAATCCCATTTGCTTGTCCTCAAGAAACAACTGAACCCCTCTACATATGGTACCGGGGTCCCATATCCACATGTGTGATCCAAAGAAGAATCCCCTCAAGTTGTGGCCCCTCCAAATGCTCACTACACATGATATCCAAACAGTCCTTATGAGTAATATGATCATGTTCAATAGGTCCTCGATCAACGCCTCAAGAGACCATCCTACTCGGATATCAACACCATCGAACATTGAACTACCAATAACTCCAATCCTTGGCTACCATACCAAGATGTGAACTGCAATGCCTTGGGGAGTGTAGTCCTATGGAATATTGACACCATTAATCTCCTGCAAAAAAAACCCGTCCTCAACCCCACAAGGATCTGACCTCCAAAACCATTCCAAACCCAACACGATCTCCTCCAACTGAACCTGTTGTTGCCATAGTGAGGTACTACAAGACCTCAATGAATCATCATCAAGTGACATGCTCCCCTCAATACTAAAGCACAATGGAAAATCAAAGTGACTTTCCCCTGCAAAGATCCACTCGCCTCCATCAGTCAATGCAATTCCCATCTCTTTAATCCCAGGGTCCATTGATAGACTCTGATAGGGACCATCACATTGACGCTGCACTACTATGATCATAATTGTCTACTCAAATTATACAAGTTGGATCCCCCACTCCTGGACCCTCATGTTGAAATACCTGTGAAAATTGGGCCTGTTGTCAAGAAGTTGAACCTGTAAAGGTATTTATGTGGAATCAACATCTTTCCAACCATATCCATAGTCGATCATGAGTATCAATAGGGAGAACCTATCTCACCACATAGAACAAGTCACTGCAAGCCCTCTTAGAACCATCCAAGAGTGAAGTATGTTGCTCTTTGGCACAACCTGGGCCATCATAAGATGAAACAACCCATTAACCAAATGGACTCTTGGATCTCATGGAATAATTGGAATTTCATCACTTCCAAGCCCCACTAATTGCTCATGTGTCATACTGATAACTGGCGGAAGCCTTCCATCCTCATCCCAATGAGAATTTGAATCTGTGTAACCCTTTGATATATATGCTATCCGATGGCCTAAGATGCTCACCATCACGCCCAAGGTCTCAATTGTATGTCTTTGATGATCCACCCCTATCCTATTGTATGTAATAGAGACACTCATGTCATGTGGTCTCAACCTACCAACTCTCTATGTCCCCTGCCACTGTCTATCTCCCCCTATGATGTTGTCAATGATGAAAGTATCAGGAAAAGATAACAGAAACATTTGTAAACGACTACAGGACTGGAAAGTATCATATGATTTGGTCAATCCCTGGGACTGGACCAAAAGCTCATCCACTGGCACCCATGGTGAATAATCATCTAAACTCCAACTATCGAGTACAACAGTAGATAACTCCACAAATTGTTGGTCAATCACTCTCCCTCCATCATCACTCAGATAAATGCTGCTACTGTGAAGGTGATATCCCATAACTATGTGTTGTTGCAAAGGGGAGGAATATCCATGCTCCACTAACTATGTCTCCTCCCTGTAATCCAATGCATCCCCCTGAATACCATTGTACACCTCTCTCATCATCATATTTCCAAGGTGTACTTCCGAATCAACCTCTGCATGGATATCAACCAATTATGGAACATAAATGAAAGTGTCCTCATAACTTCCCCTGGCTCTGGAATCCCCATGTGTATGTGTATGACCAATTGTCTCAGAACTACCCATGAATGGTGTCCCCTGTGCCACCCGTACATCCTCCAACAATGTAACTGACATCTATATCTGACTCTCTACTGAGATAGATATAGTGTATCTCTCTGATCAGTCTCCTCAAGGAGCTCCTCTAATCTAGACTTTGATTCTTGAAGGGTTGTTGGTGTGCCTTCCAAGAATCCTTGTTTTCTCACCAACTCATGAGTGAGTTGGTCCACCTCCAACTCCTGCTCCCTTAGGGAATTGTGATACATCTCACCAACCTCCAATAGGTAATCTCTGTCCATCAACAATTGTTGGTATTCAGGCCTCATCATAGTCACTCTCTCCCTGAGAGTATGAAATTCATCCATGGAAAATCCCCCATATGAAATATCATGTGCCATCGATGCCCTCCAACAATAATCTTCCACCAATGCATGTGTTTCATCAATGCATCTAGTGGTTTCCATGATCATGTCCCCGCTGACTCTCAACTGACCTTCCAAGTGTCATGACTCCTGATCACAATCTTGTTGAGGTACTACCTCATGCCTCTCACTACTAATGTCAACAATGGAAGCCTCAACAACACACTCCTAAAAAGATAAGGCACTGGACTTCCCACTGTCCACTGTGCTACTGAGCCCTCCTATATGCCCCTGCACTCCATCACCAACTGCTACCCCCATATAAATCGCACGGTATCCTGTATGGGCAGTTGCATCCTCCTGTGCGCTCAATATACTAACGTCATCTACACCTGGATCCCATACAAATGTGTCTAGACATGGGATATGGTCATCCTGACCAATACAGAGTGCATCCTCATCACTATAGACTGATCTTGGAGGTGAGTATCCCATCGGATTGTCAGTCTCCAAAAGAGGTGAATCACTCTCCTCATACTGATAGGTATGTGTAAGGTCAAATGTCTCTAAGTCATGTCTCTCCTCTTGGGTCTGTATATCCATATGTCACTGGTGTACAATCCCCAGACAAGGATCCTCAGAAATTCCATTCATATCCTCATGTGTCGTGGCTATCATAGGTGTCTATGAAGATGAAATATTTGTCACGGTCATCATAGAAAACTCATCACCCTCCATATATGACTTCCTGAAATCCATGTCTACACCCAAGGGTAGGTCATATGACCTCCTAATCTCATCATATCTCAGTGCTAACAGATGTGAATCCTCACACGTGTCACCACTTTGCTGAAGTGTTGAATCCTCAACACTGCCTGATGTGGAAGATAAAGAACATGCGTTATCATCCTGTCCATCCAACTTTCCCTCAAATGCGCAAGAGTCACTAGCCTCATCGGACTACTCTAAATAGGCATCTATGGTTGCATCCTCCTGCAACTCCTCATCCTCACTATCATAGTGCACCTCAACAATGTGCACCTTCCCTTTACCCCTGCATCTGTGATCTGGCTTCCAAGGCTCTTTGCAACTGTAGAAAAGTTCCTTGCTTCTAGTGGGTGTGGGATTAATCTGTGCTTCTTTCCATCTAGTTTCTCTGGCTTTGTTTTCCTCTACTATGCCGACCCATGTGTAACCTCATATTTGCTCCACCTAGTATTTTTTATGGATACAAACAGTTGGAATGTTATTAGATCCCTGGAAGTCTCATTGAGGGCTTGATATTCCCTTTCACAAATTACAAGCCCTCTAGCAAAGTCCAAAATATCCATCTCTCCTTATGGAAGACCCCTCAGGCTGGGAGGAATCTTCTCTCTAATACCACTGTAATGTTTCCAACCCAATCTGATTGGAACACTGATTTTTTATGGAGTTTTATGTGTTTTTCTGGTTGAAGTATTTTGTCAAACAATTTGCAGATTTGTCTTCTTGAGTTGCGCTAGGGTTTAATATTGATGGTTCTTTTTGTATTTTGAAGAAAATAAACAATGAATATATATCAAGGGAATATACTCATCAAGATGCAATATCAACAACACAAGAAATAATCACAAATACCTTAGATCTAATTTTATTCATAACAATGGTTGTCCTCATACAAAATGGAGCAGATCTAGAATACATATAATAAATAGAGTGTGTGGCTGATGATGCCTCCAATATACAATATAGATATGAAGATCTAGGATTCCAAGATCCTCCTCAAGATGATCACCAAAAGATATGGAAGACCCAACTCGTCCCTAGCTGATATGTGGTGTCCTCCCTAGCACAATGCACCCCTCACTGGCTGTAACAAACCAATAAATTGGTCTCCACTGATATGATCACTAGTCCACTGAAACCAAGTGCCAAAATGTATATCGAGGGTTAGAGAAACCCTCTGATGAACCTCCAAGCAATTGGGAGTGATCTCCCTCTCCAACTCACAAGATCTACTATGCACAATGAGCCCTCCTGAAGAGAATCACACCCTCCTGAGTGATAGAATGAATGGGCTAATGAATTCACTCACACAATGTTGTAAAAGGGCCCTAGGATGATTGCTAACAATCTTGGAATGAGTTCCCCTGAATATCTAGTCTCCTCTGAGCAAATCGAACCACTCTCTCAAGATGGGTGTGCCCTAACTCTCCAGAAACCCTCCAACAATATGCCATGTCTCCACAAATACTCCTGTAACTGAATAAAACTGATGTATAATGGTGAGGGAGGAATATTTCACCTCTGTGACCAAGCTTGGATCAGGTTGGGTGGGATCGTTCACCACCAAGTTGATCTCTAAGGTTTGTTCAGTCAAAACCCTCAAAACCCCCAAGTGCATGGGCTCTCTAGCAAGAAGACAGACATCAAAATGATAAACAACATAATGAGATAATAGAGGCCCCTATCTCTCTTTTATACCCCATGTTAACCTTTTCTCTCCAAGTGACTTTTAATTTATTTTATTATTTCTTAATTAAATCACTTTATTAATTAATTAACCATTTTACCTCCAAAAAGTGATTTATCCATCCTTATGGATTCTCTAGCCACTGAAAGTCACTTCCCATCATCTTATCTTGTAGTTTCATTCCACCCAATTCCGATGAGCTATTACACTAAGAGGTTCCTCCAAGTATTATGCTCAATATGACCTTCTTAGTGAATTTAATAAAAATATAACCCAAAATAACTCAAAATTATGAAATTCGTCGGAATGCAACGAAACCAAAGCCAAGTTGTGTAGATTGTATTCTGATGATGAAATATGATGAACAATGCAATTCGAGCCCAACAAAACCCCTCAATAGCTCCTATACTCGCTATCACACCCCTCTGGCTACTCTGGTCAACATAACACTCTATAATATAATGATGTCAAAAAATGGGGACTTTATAGAATTCTTAAAAGGTCAGTTGAAGGATAGGAGGTCTCATCACGAGCCGAACTATCACGTCCATTAATATATAGTGGTATGACATTTCCATCACATGGTCACCAAACCAGGGTAATGGCTCTCAATTGCATGGCTAAGAGAAAGGGGGTCTTATCACGAGCCAACCTTCTCATTTCCACTAGGTGTTTGTGGGTGACATTGCCATCATCTGGTCACCACTCCAGGGAAGTGACCTTCAACCTCTCCTTATGCTATATTGAAAGAAAATACAAAGAAATAAATACAAAAGGCAATTGATAGGCTTGGAAAAAGTGCATTGCAGACGAAGGTACCACACACCCTCTACAAAGGCACCCATGAATGAGACACTACGACCCCTTGTATGTCATGAGCCCTATTCCCATTGAGTCTTGACCCCAACCACTTCATCCACTTTACATGGCTTAGAGAGGGATATCTCATAACCTCTCCTTTACTTAGGGCAAGATCTACCCAATAGGACACCTCGTCAACCCTCCCACATTCAAGCTTGACAAGTCGCATGGTGTCTTTGAGCATTTAATTGTTTGATATAGTGATCTTTGATGAACATGCTTAGGTGGCTCATTTATTGATTGGATTCACTTATCATGATGTTATGAATTGAGATCAATGGAGGGTGTGATCATTTGTCTTTGCAGGACCTAGTTGGTGGACAGTTTTGGGAGAACAAGCCTATCTTGGGCTTCCATGGGGATACAAGTCCAGAGGTTGGATGCCAAGGGCCTTCATGCTAGATGAGAAAGATAAAACTTGGAATTCCTTGAGATTGACTTGGACGACATAGCCTATCCCCCACATGCCAAACGTTTTTCCTAGGAGAAGAAAATCGTCACTCTTAGAGGCATGACGTCACCCAGGGGGTTAGGGCTTGGTGGTGAGGTGCCACTCATTGACATATGGATGTTTTTAGGAGAAGAGGGTCTTCACCATGAGGATATTGTCTAGATTATTGACATGTGGCCTTTTGAGGCCTACCCATACTTCTCCAACACCAATGAAATCTTCTAAGTGGAAAAGCGTCCCCTAAAGGGGAAGCATCCATGTAAAATTAGGGTTTATTTGTGTAAAACTAAAAATTTAATTAAATTGTTTAATATTACTTTGTTAAAGGGGGGAATATTAGGGTTGTTGACCCCTAGTCTTGTGGTTTACCCCTTATATTGTGGATGCTTCTCATGAGAACCAGATGTCGCTTAGAGTCTTTGATACCCAGCTTGGATGGAAGGTATTGGTGAACTTCAGAACTGCTTGGCCCCTCTCTTGCCGCAGTGTGGTCCATCTCATGGATTGGTCCTCATAGTTTCCAACAAGGTAATAATGTTCCTTTACCGCATCCATAAAAAAATCCCAAGTGCGATCAACCCCATATATTCCAAACTCCTCTATGGAACTTTGCTCCCAGTAATTTTCCCACCAATGTTTGACATGGTAGAGAGCTTTAAGAAGTGCGAAGGTGATATTTTCTGTGTCGAAAAAATTGTGAACAGAGAAATAACCTTCTAGTAGGTTTAACCATTTGTCTAGGACTTCTGCATCTATCTGTCCTTCAAATACAGGAATATCAAAATTAACTTGTACCTTGAAAGGCGAGGCACCTCCAAAGTGGTTGTTTGATGAAGATGTGCTTGTTGCTATCGACAGGCGTTGAAGGATGTGGGAAAAATTCTCCATCATTTCGTCCCTCTGTCACGTGAGAGCTTGCTCAAGCAATAGATTGATAGAATCGTCTGCTCTGTCATTTTTCTTTTCTTCCTCTATTGAGGGTTTCTTGGGTGTGCGAGAGCAATTTTCCTCAAGAGAGACGACCTCGAGACCCAACTTGTTATACTCAGACCTCATCGAGGACATGCATTGAAAAACGATCAAGAGGAGCCTGATTTGATACCACTGATCCAGATTATTTTCGGCACGAAATGAGAGCGAAGATATAATAAATAAATGCACAGAGATATCATGGATATCCAATAATATAACATAAATGTATCAGAGATGCAACCGTAAACACAAAGATACAATAATACACGATTTCTATTAATAAAAGAAATGTACAGAGACTGTAAAAATACAGAGAGAAAGACTCGCTAGAATGGTGGCAACTTATCTCTGAGAAGAGATGTGACGACTACTCACATTCGTAAGAAGATGATTATTACAATGAGGCTCTAAGGGCCTTTTTTTAACATAAAGAAAATCCAAAACCCTAGCTTCGGAAGATGAAAAGCCAAAAGGTTTGTGGGCCCCGATGGAGGTAGCTGATACGTCAACTTCCCGGGGGTGTAACTTTTGCATACGATCTTCGTTTGGGGTGCTCGATACCTCATTAGAAAGATGTATTCAAGGAATACAATTTTTGTGTGAGAAACATCGAAGGAGCTTCCATGTTGCTCCCCGTTTTCCCAAAAAACGTTTTTTAGGGCCTCAAAACGACTCCGGAAGTTTCGGACCCGAAAAACTGCTAAAAATAGTAAATTACCAAATTTGCCAGAAAACTGTTTTGAGCCAGTTGGAAAAGGTGTGTGGCCACTGATATCCACTTGGATCAGTGTCAAACTCAATTGGTGAACATGATTGACTGCAGAACTTGGTGCAATCCTTTACAGGCCAAGTTTCCCAATGGTGGGACATGCATGCACCTCAACTGCATGCATGGACTATGGCAACAATGTATTTTGTTGAATGATTTGGTGGGAAAAAACTTTTAGTCGTAACCAACATAGTCAATTTCAAGCCAAGGTTTGACCCTTTGACTCATATAGAGGATTGCGAAAGAGAAAGGAGGAGAATCAAGTATCTTGACAAACATGTATGGCCTCATATGTTCTTGAGCACTCTGGAATACCTACCTTACAAGTGGTATAAGATTGAAGAGGAAAGGGGAGATGCATGTACATGGAAAGAAATCAAAGATAAATTTATTAAATATTTTTCCTTTGTCTCGGTAGAAGTCAACCTGAAAGGGACAACCCTAGAGGTAAGAAATTATTTAGACAAGCCAAGGAAGAAAACATGGGAATGGTTAAAAAAAAGAGAGCCTGTATGGGAAATAAAAATCATCGACCAAGATAAACAACTCAACCACAAGCCACCTAATTGCACAAGAAAACCACACTCATTACATGTCATTAATGAAGAGTGTCATTGAAATGATCACCACATGAGAAGATATCACAATAGCTCGCAAAAGAGTCCTATAAATATAACCTGCATGAATAATGAAATCTCCACATAAATTGAAATTCCTAAGTCTCCAAGTAGAGAGAATGAAAGAAGCCTCATTTGGGTTTTACATAGCCTTGTTCTGGTAGTCAAATAAGAAATTACACATAAGATTTGTACTTCGTCAAACATTGAAGGAACCATGTCATATAATATGAAAGAAGCAATCTCGGTATCTAGAAGATCGAAGCCCAAAGAAGGAAACATGGTAAAAAATACTTTCGATGAATAGCAGGTGTTGAGATTGAAAAACTGTAGGAACACCAACCAACAAGAAAACATGGAAGAGATCATATGGGATAAGCATTGGATCAACTTTAAGAAATGGACTAGAATCAACAACAAATAGAGGGATGAAATCCTCATTTTAGAAAGATAGAAGGTCAAGATGACCATAGTGGGTTTCAATCCGATTGAAGGTAATGCAAAGACAACCCAAAGCATTGTGCTGCAAAAGACATTGGAGGGAAAAGTAATGAATCCCAACCCACACAAGATCTAGGGTGCAAGAGATGGGAAAAGTAATAGGGTACCATTCATCGATGACATTCAAAAGAATGTATATATATATATATATATATATATATATATATATATATATATATATATATATATCAGTCACATGAGAATATACCATTGCTTGCGGTAACCACTACTGACTTAATCAAAGGTGAACTTTCTCCAACTTTGAGAAAGAACCTATATCCTTTGAATTTAATTTCAGTAGGACTTGACACAACATAATGAGTAGCATGGACCACTAGTACCCATGTCAAGACCTTAGTTCAAATATTTTCAACCAAGCATGTCAACCAACCAACTTGAAGTACCAACAGAACCAACACCATCAACAAGTGTCCAAACATAGCCATCTTAAATATACTTGTATAAATTTGGGGATTTCAATTTTGAGATTATGTAGGATTCCAAGGTCCCTGAAGAAGGCTTTCAGGGTGGGGAAATGTTGGAGGGCCTAATTGACTAGTCAACTAGGCCATCCAATTGACCAAATGTAATATGACAATCAACTATGAAGATAAGCCGACTAAATAATCAATTCGGTCAACCAAGAGACAAGTTGACTGACCAAAGTAGTTGTAACAATTGTAACTACCTTCCACTAATACAAATGTATAAATAGATGTGAACATATGATGTATTTAGTGGTGATTGATCTGGTATAATAAAATACCACCTATTGCTAGTTCCACTACTATTTTTTTCCTCTTCCTCCTTCTATGTATGCATGCTTGTATATTAGTTGTAGATTTCTTATGTATATTATGTTGCGTGACTACTCTACTGGTAACTTATCGCATGTACTCCCATATATTTCAACATCATCCCTAATCTCACATCGTCGACAACTAAACATGATTCTACTCTATCCTCTAAATCAACCTCTAGAACAACAACAACCTCTTCACTCCCTTCAATCTCTAAAGGAACAACTATGAACTAGAAGACCTCACATCATCATCAAACTTCACATATTGACTGACCATATTCTTCATCTATGCTAGAATGTGGATCATGTAAGTTGTAGAAGTCACACTATATCCAATTGTTGACCCAATATATGGTCCAACCTTTATGAAAGCCTACAAATGATCAAGACTAAATCCTAATCAATACTCCACTTTGCCTAGGTTTGGAAGGGGTCCCACTTGGAAGGTTATCCAATGGATTTTAAAAGGATATTATTTTATTGTTGTGATAAGAACGGGTCATTATTTATATCTATGAAGTTCAAAACTATATGTTTATATGGACACAATCGTAGTTCTTCATTGTATGTTTGGCATGGAATCGATGCAAAGTATTATGAATATATGGGTGATTTGTGCATCAAAGAGATATTAAATAGTTGCAAGATTTAAAGTGGATATTTGGAATTCACCTCATGACATTTGAATGTTTTGGTTTCATATATGGTTTCTCGCATTAATGGGCATTGGTAGACTCAACAGTTTCGTGAAATCTGAGGATTTATGCATGGCACTCCTGTAATTAAGGCGATGGAACGATGATGTGAATGTAGTGGTATGCAAGCTTATTTGAATATTTCTTTCGAAATCGTTAGGGTTTTGTGACTCGCACTTTACAGATGTGAATTCTTTCTTTCTCATGCACGAAATTGAAACCACTTCATCCAGTTCATAATCGAATTGTGGGAAAATATATTTGGGGTTGTTGTAGTGAAAGATAGAGAGCAATTTTTAGTTGTGTAAGCAATGGTATGGATCTATTTGTTGTTGTAGATGAAGAAAAATAGTTTAGCAACAATTATTTATTTCTAAATGATTTGTAATAGCTATGTCTGAGTTGTTTTCCCTTCCTCATTGCCATTTATTATTTAGCCTTTCATCCTGGTTACATTTGGGTATGTCAATTTTTTTTTACGAATCCACATAGGGTTCATAGCAGCTGGTAACTTGTTTTATTTGTTATTAATTGACAGGCAATGAATTGGAAATGTGAATGTTTAGTTGCAAATCTCTATCACTTATAACCAGAAGATCAGACCCTTCATGGCTTTAACATATTATTGTGACTTCTCCATTTGAAAATAAATAAAAAAGATTGTCCTTTGTTCAACCATTATTTATTAGTACCTGAGTTGCATATTCCTATGTTTGCAAGAGTTAGGAATCCTATTTATGCTTGTAATTTATAGATATTGTTATTTTGAAATTCTTTCGCCCTCTAAATTTCGTACCTTGTTCCATATCGTGAATTATTGATTTGGGTTTATTATCAAAATCACTCAAATATATTTGTGTTGTCATGCATCTAAGAAGAGTTTTCATGCAGCGTATTTTAGTGAAAGAGGGAAAAAGAGTTTACTTTTAAATTGGGGCATTGTATTATGCAGC
>JASDQU010504454.1:33379-47540 GCA_032191745.1 Picea mariana | reverse complement strand
AGATTCCTTATGTAGGTGGGTATCCTTCTGGAAGTGAGACCTTTTATTTCCTCCTTTATCATGAGCAACTAGGGATTGATATTCATCCCTTAGTAGTATTGCTTCTCGGTTAGATACTCTTGCTTCTTCTTGAACACATTCTTCCCAAAGACTGTCAAATTGGAGTTTCTCCTTTCTTGCACAGACAGTTTGGATGAAGGAATCCCAAGGTATTGTGAGACCATTAAGAGTTGTCATTAAGAGTTCATATTCATCTAGGTTGTCTCCAATTGCTTCTAGTTGTTCCTTGAATTGAGAAACTTTAGAGAAATAGTCACGAACGATTTCTCCTTCCTGCATCTTTGTATTCTTGAGTTGGGTTCTCAGATTCATCTTTCGGTTGATATCCCTTCCTTCATACATTTTGGTTAGGGAATCAAACATTTATTTTGGAGTGTTCTTAGAAGACACTTGAGGGATCAAGTGGTCTTTAATAGAGTCTACAATGATTCTTTTGGCCCTAACCATATCCTTCTGGTGCTTTGTTTTGGCTGCACCTTTTGCGGGTTCCAACACATTTTCCTTTATGAATTTTGCAAGGTCATTCTCTTCAAGAATGAGTGAAATCCTATACTTCTAGGAAAAAAAGTTATCCGCACCTTCTAACTTGTCAAAAAGCTTAGTGCTTGCATACATCTTGACTTGGAGTTGAGAAAATGACCAAAAATTGAAACTGCTTAGAAATTAAATTTGATCTAACCAGGAGATGTGATGGGATTAATGAGTAGGCTGGTGCAATCTGTTTTCAGAAAATCCAAATTTTACCCCTTGAAACTTTCTGCACAAATCTGGACTGGTACTTCTGGTACTGGTTCTAGTTTCCTGGTTTTCTAGTACCAGTGAAAACTAGGATTTCACTTTTCGGAGGCTCTGGTCACTGAAATGGTGCGCTCAAGCTGCCAATGAGTTCACTAGGCTAGGGTGCATCTCACTAGATGGTTTTTAGGCTAAAATTCCCTTCAAAAAAAAATCCCTAATTTTCTTGTACGACAACAATGACTTTTTTTGTTACCCAATGAAAGGTGCTCTATTCAGTGAAGCTCTGATACCATGTTAAATTTAGAGCTTCTATTAAGTTCTTTTCAATTTACTAGATAATAATAGCATAAGAAGGATCATTGAGAGAAACACAATCACAAGGTACACATCATTTTATCCTGAGAAACCCTCGTGGGGGAGAAAACCCATCAAAAACTTCCTTAATATAGATTGCCAATACAATGCCAAGATAAAATACGAAACATTAGAGAATATCCAAGACTGAGAAATGCACCTCTCTCTTCTTCTTCTTGCAACTGCAACTTCCTTCAAACTTGCGCACTAGATGAGTGACTTGAGTGAGTGAGTGAATGAGGCGTTAGCCTCTCTTATTTATACTAGCCGAGGAGCACTAGGGTTGTGTCTTTTCATCAGGCATGGCTTACTTCTCCAACTAGTGGCTAAAATCACTTTAATTATCCCTAGGGGACGACTTCTCAATTAGCATCATTTTGACCAATCGACAAAAGGGGATTTGGTCTTACATAAGTCCCGACATGATCAATCCACAAAATGGGATTGATTTACATGATAATAACTCAATTATAATTAGAATATTCTTCGTAGTTACAATATTTCAATAGGTAGAACATGATGGCTTTCATTCATAAAGAGCCAAAATATCCTAGCAATGGTCCTCAAACTAGTCCTATCCAAAGCCTATGATACCTAGGTAAACTTGCTATACTTGAGACTAATGTTGATTCAAATTGGAATGTTTCTTCAAATGGTAAATTGGATTATTGGTTGAATGTCCTAAGTCTCCTTTATTGTTCCAATAAATAGATCAATTTTTTTGTTTCTTCTATCCATCCAGAGGACTAAGAAAAAGTTTTTTAATGTCACCTTTTCTCTTCTTCCTAGTGGTTGAAGGCTTAAGTACGGTAGCGAAAGATAGAAAAACATAAAGGTCAATTAAAGGAATAAAAATCCATAGATCTATGACATTGTCCCACTTATTATTTGTTGATAATGTGATTTTATTTGGATTGGGTATAATGAGAGAAGCTTAAAATACAAGGAGATATTAGAACTATATTGTAGAGCAACATGGATGGAAATAAATACCAATAAATCAAATATTATCTTCAATAACCTAGCTGAGGAACAAGAGAAAAGGATCATACAAATTCTACCATTCAAAGAATCCCTATTTGACAATGGAGTGAAATATTTAGGCTTCATGTTAAAACCTAATTATTACAAGGTGAAATACTGGAATTAGATTTATGAGAAGATAGAAAAGAGAGTGTCAATTTGGTGTTATAGATGGCTTTTTAGAGGAGGAAGATTAACTCTAGTAAATCAATTCTAGAGACAATCTTGTATACTAACATTCTTTAACTTACATACCTAAAGGATTGCTAAAAAATATAAGAAATAAATGTTTCAGTTCTTGTATATAGTGATGAAGAGTAAGAAGGGCATTCCCTTAGCAAAATGGAATAGGATTGCAAAACCTAAGGAAAATGGAAGTTGGGGACTAAAATATATATATCATTTTGGACAAGCTTTGGTAGGCAAGAGCTTTTGGAGGCTATTAAAAGGACTTTGGAATATAGTAATTAGGAAAAAAATACATTGAACCATATTTTTTTAAAGATTATATTAGTCAACCAGTAAAACCTATATTAGGGGCTTCATTAATATAGAAGTAATCGGTTAGATCCTTTCCAATTGTAGATAGATGGTCGGATTGAAAGGTGGGAAATGGGGTAAAAGTGAAAATGGGCCAAAGCAATCCTTGGGTGGGAAGTGTTGGGGATTTTAAGCTTTCAAATCCTTTGGTAAATACATTAAACATGAATGCTTTATACTACTTCATAGAGGTAGAAAATGATAATAGTACTTCTATATGGAATAACGGATAGAAGAATGAAAACATGATAGGGTTGCAAGGGGGGGAAGATGTATGTTGAACCCAATATGTTCAACAATTGAAGTATAATGCAATCAAACTTAAGGAGGAGGTGGATGAAATTGTATGGTCAAAAAATATCTCAACAGGAAGATATATGGTAAGGTTAGGACATCATGCCATGTTCGAGGGAGAGAAAGAAAATGATAGGAAATGGTGGTGGAAGCCTATTTGGAAAATAAAAACACCACTAAAAGCAAGAGATTTTTTATGGCCAGTCCTTGTAAACAAAGTATTGTCTTGGGACAACTATAAAAAAAATATAATGGCAAGGTCCAAGGAGATGTAATTTCTACAAAAATTATGATGACACCCTCTCACACTTGATGATATCATGTCCTTTCTCAAGGATAGTATGGGAGGAGGCATCAAAATTATCAATGGAAAAGGGAAAATGAAAAATATTCTTTGTAGTAGACTGTATGGAAAATTGGTTCAAGGATAAATCTACTAAGTCTCATAAATATCTCCCACATGTATAGTTCTATGGGTTCTTTGAATAACAAGAAATTATATGATGTTTCAAAGTAATGAAATGCTACCATTAAAAAATTTAGCAAATTAAGTATGCTTATGAAGGAGTGTGGAAACCATAGAAAGAGAAGTCTCAAAGAGTGGTCACTATCCCAGATATTGATAAGTCATGTGCTTGGGTTCACTTTGATGGATCTAGTCAACAAAACTCGAATCGTATTGGAGTTGGAGGTGTCTTGTTGCTAACGGAAAAATATCAAATAAATTTCAAAGAAACATTAGGAACCTAAACAAATAATTGGGTAAAGATGAATTATCTTTGGATTCCGATGAGGATAATAGTGGAAAGAGGAGGGGCTCAATGGTAAATTATGGGGTATTCCAAGTCAATCACAAACAATATTGAAAACACACTATTTATCCTAACCATGGAAATAATCAAAGAATTAAAAGGAAGATTTGTAAAAAATTAGTTTCAACATGTCTATGGAGAATTGAACATCAAACCAGATGATGTTTCTAAAAAATCCCTAGTTCTTCTTCTAGGTACTTTCAAGTTTGAATAAAGTAAGGAATTATCTCCACCGACAACCATCAATCGACTCGTATACGACTAGCTATTCTCTATTGAAGTAGAATACATTTAGGAAATGGTGCAAGTTTTGTGAAGAAAATGATAATGAACATATGTTTTTAAGTGGCCAATCTATGTAAATCCATAATGGCCACTAAGGTTAAGATGATGTTTTCCATGTTTCTATTTTTAGAAAAAAAATTAGAAGAAACCCTTTTTTGTTATTGTTGACAAGGATCTTTAAGGAGAAATTTGATTGCTCAAAAGGACAAATCATTGTATATTTTATATTTCTAACTGAAATAATAAATATATTTTTTTCTTGAAAAAATATCAAGGCTTGAAGAATTATTATGATCTTTTTCTTCAACAATTGGATGACAAGGATAGGTCCATTCAACATCACTACTATAATAGAAGGTTCCTGCGTGTTTTTTTGCCTCCCATTTTATGGAAGTTGGAAAATGGTATGCAAAATATTTTTCTCATGTCTTATTTTTGCATTTCATTTTGCGTCCATTTATTTTTATCTATTTACAAATTCTATGTCTCCTTTGTGTAATATTCCAGATATAAAAAGTATGCAAAACATAAATAAATAGCTATAAATGGAAGATGAACAACAATATAACCAGAACAACACCACAATAATACCAAAATGATAACAAAATAACACCAGAAATAGAACTTTGATCACTAAGAGCAATGTTCACTTGCCTCTTCGAGGGGGAAACCTCCAACAGAGCAGAGATCTATTACAATAATATCCAAGAAAAAAGTTCTCATACCCTTGACTCCTATTTATACTAAATATGTCTATCAAAAGAACCATCTAGAGGAAGATCCTTCTAGAAGCAAAATCTTCTATTAGGTCTTCTTACATTGGACTTATTCTTCCTTATTGGTAGGCCTTATTAATATTGACCTTTATTACATGGAGATACATTATTCTACCTACATGAGGGGTTAGGTCCCTAACATGTCCTCCCCCTTAAAAACAACCTTGTTCTCAAGGCTTGAGATGGGGAAATTGTTGCAGAATGGTAGCTAGTTCCCAAGTGGCCTCTGCTGGAGTTGTATCTTTCCACTAGACTAACACTTCCTTGATGGTTCACTGACGCATTCGATGCTCACACTGGTCCAAAACTGCTTGTGGTTGTAGCCAAATGGAGCCTTCTTCATCCAACTCAGGAAGTTTGGTTTGAGTTTGGCACTTAGTTCCAATCACCTTCTTTAAGAAGGAAACATGAAAAACAAGATGGAGCTTATAATGACTGAGCAAAGCTAACTGATAGGCCACCTGTCCCACACACTTGAGAATGGTATAAGAACCATAAAATTTGGGTGCCAGTTTCTGACAATGGTCAGCCTTGAGGGAATTTTTCTTGTAAGGTTACAGTCGAAGAAACACCTAATCCCCTTCTACAAATTGATGTTCATAGCGACCTTGATCTTCTTATTGTTTCATGTGATTCTGGTCCATGACCAAATTCTCTTTGAGGGTACGAAGAATAGCTTCTCGAACTGTAAGCATTTGGTCAACTGCCCAGACCTTTGAGACACCTGGAAAATATGAGAGGATTGAAGGTGGCTTTTGTCCATATACCACTTCAAAATGATTCATGGGCGTAGTTGTATGGTACGAAGTGTTGTACCACCATTCAACTAGTGGTAACCATTGAGCCCAATGATTCTTCCTTTCTGATGCAAAACACCTCAAATATGTTTCCAAACATTTGTTGACAACTTCAGTTTGACCATCAGTCTGGGGATGATAAGCTGTGCTGAGATGCAATTGGGTGCCTTGTAGCTTGAACAATTCTTGCCAAAAATTGCTGGTGAAAGTTGGGTCGCAATCATAAACAACAATATGTGGCATGCTATGAAGCTTGAAGACCTAATCCATGAAAATTTGAGCCACAATAGATGTTGTAAATGGGTGTTGAAGAGCACATAAATGAGCATACTTCGAAAGACGATCAACTGCCACCATGATGACTGATTTATTGCCCGATTTAGGTAAGCCGATAATAAAATCCATAGAGATATCTCGCCAAATAACATGTGGAATCGGAAGAGGTTGTAGTGTGCCAGGAGATTTGAATTTTTCACCCTTGTTGCGTTGACACACATCACATTCAGCCACAAAATTATGAATGTCCTGTTTCATACCCTCCCAGAAAAAAGAACGTTTGAGCTGGTCATAGGTTTTGGTAAACCCGGAGTGCCCAACTGTGGATGTAGCATGAAGCTCAGAAAGTACCACTAATTTAAGTTTTGATTGTTTACTTAAATACAAACGACCTTTGTATCGAAGCTCATCATTGAGCCAAGAGTACCCTGGGGAAACTAGAGAATTGGACTGCAATTGTTGTATCAGATGCGAACTTTTGGGATCATGTAGCCATTCCTGGCAAACAACTTGGAGCCAATCTAGTACAATGAAATAGAGAGAAAAAAGAGACCCTTCATCTTCATACTTTCTATAAAGTGCATCAACAACCACATTGTCTTTTCCTTTTTTGTAAATGATCTCATAATCATATCTAAAGATCTTAGTCACCCATTTTTGTTTCTCATGGGAGGAAAGGCGTTGTTCCAGAAAATAATTGAGGCTTTGATGATCTGTCTTAATTTGGAAGTGTTTCCCCAATAGATAAGGTCGCCAAAGATCCACGACATGGAGAATAGCCAACATTTCCTTTTCATAGATTGATTTGCCCAAATTTCTCTTGAAAAGTTGTTTGCTGGTAAAGGCCAAAGGGAGACCCTCTTGCATAAGGACAACACCAATTCCTTTCCCGGAAGCATCAAATTCTAGGACAAAGGTCTTTGTGAAATCAGGAAGGGCCAGGACTGGAGTGGTGCACATGGACATCTTCAAGGTTTGAAAATCCCGAGCAACTGCTGGAGTCCAAGTGAAAGAATTATTTTTAAGGAGTGCAGTGAGAGGTGCTGCAATCTTTCCATAATTCTTAACAAACTTGCGATAATAACCTGTTAAACCCAGAAATCCCCACAAGCTTTTGAGAGTCTTTGGGTGAGGCCAATCTTGCATAGCTTCAATCTTTTTAGGATCCACCCTGACGCCGTCCTTGCCAAGAAGATGACCCAAGTACTCTACTTCTGAGGCGCCAAAAGAACATTTAGATTGTTTGAGGAAAAGTTGGTTCTAAGAGAGTAGATGGAGAACTCGATCCACATGAGCAAGATGGTCTGTCCAGGTTTTGCTGTAGATGAGGATATCATCAAAGAAAACAAACACAAAATGACGGAGAAAAGGACGAAAGACATGATTCATGAGGCTTTGGAAAGTGGATGGAGCATTACATAAGCCAAAGGGCATGACCAAAAACTCAGTGGCCCTCATGAGTTCTAAAGGTAGTCTTAGGAATGTCTTCCTCTTTCATACAGATCTGGTGGTAGCCCGAATGAAGATCAAGTTTAGTAAATAACTGGGCGCCACTCAATTCATCCAAGAGGTCATCAATGACAGTAATGGGAAATTTGTCTCTAATGGTGAGTTTGTTGAGGGTGAAAAAGTCAGGACACATACGCCAAGAACTTTCTTTCTTAAGGACCATGACCACAGGAGAAGAGTAGGGGCTCCTACTAGGGTGGATAGCACCTGCATTGAGTAGTTCTTGAACCATTTTCTCAATTTCATTTTTTTGGGAAAAGGGGTGACGATAGGGATGGATATTGGGAGGAAGGATTTCTGGGACAAGGGAAATGGAATGATCATGAACACCACGGGAAGGAGGGAGTCCTCGGGGAGTGGAAAAATGAATTTGATGTTTAGAAAGGATGGATTGGAGGTCTTGCAGCACAGAGGGTATCTCAGTGGATTGGATGGCATGGAGTTGGGAAATAATGCCAGAATGACCTTTTTTGAGCATATTTTCCATGCGATGGGAACTAATGATCTCCGGGGAACCGATAATGATGCCTTGGAACTTATATTGTTGGCCCTCCTAGTCAAATTTCATGGTTTATTCCTTAAAATCCATGAGAATGGGACCCAAAGTGATTATCCATTCTGCACCCAACACAATGTCACAACCTCCCATGTCGATATAAAACATATGAGATTTCAGATGGTAGTCACCAATTTGGAGACACCCATTTTCACAACGCCCTCCGCATTTCATGGACCCACCATTGGCAGTCATGATTTGGAAATTATTGACTGCATGGATATGGCAATTAGTTTCTTGGGCAATGCGACGATGAATAAAATTATGAGTGCTTCCATTATCAACAAGAATGACGACCTTCCTATGCTTGATGTAACCAATTAGCTTGAGGGTTTGGGGAGCAAAGAAGCCAGTGAGAGAATTTAGGGAAATGACAGATTCTACTTCAGGAGGGTATGAGGGAGAGGTTATGTCTGTGGGTTCAGGTGACACAGACACAAGAGGAGCCTCAACATACTCTTCTGAAACATCCTCTGAGATGGCCATAAAAATATTTTGTTCCTTACACTTGTGTCCTGGAAAATATTTGTCATCACAATTATAACAAAGTCCTTTGAGTTGGCGTTCATCCATTTCATCCCTGGTCAATTTCTGGATCTTGAGTGGAGTATAAGGAGGAGTGGAAGTTATTGGTTTAGTGCGAGGAATAAAGGAGGGTTTGTGGTTTTGAGAAGAGACAACTTGTTGTGATTCCTTATCTCTTTTAGCAGCATCCACCCAACTCTGAGGCCAAGCCATGAGGACATGAGCACGAATCTCATCCTTGAGGCCACTGATAAAACATTCTCAGAAAAAAGCATCAAACATTCCCTCTGTACGGAAATCCAGTCGCTCAAAAGAAACTATAAAGTCTTCCACCATGCCAGATTGTTTCAACTTTGTCAAACGGCCTAAATGGTTGGTGTCAGTGTCAAAGTGTTCATAAAGATTTGCCACAAAGTTTGTCTAAGCCACATACCCTTGGTGGGAATTTTTTCTCCATTGCCACCATTTCCAACGTTCTTGATCTAGATGGAGAACACCATACCAGAGTTTTTCCAACTCATTCGTAATTCCATACAAAGAAAAATAATTTTCTATTTGAGTTACCCAACCAGTGGGATTCGATCCATCAAATTTGGTCACATCCACACACGAAAGGCGTAGGTCACACTGAAAGTGATGGGGCTGAAAATTCTAGGAATGAGAGGAAGTTTCACCTTTGGTATGCAAAGGTGGGTTAGATAAGGGAAGATCTGCAGGGATATGCAGCTTAACGCAGATCATCGTAGAGACAAATTCAAGATGGGTAGTAATTCTTGTTTGATATCTTGTCTGAGTTCCTCGATTGAGGTAGCGACTGAAGCCACGATGGAGGAATGCATTTTTTGATTGGAGAGAATATTGACATTGATCTGTCACACTTCTTGTTGGATTTCTATGAAATTAGAGTGCAAGGTATTGAAGCGAGCTTCCAAGTCTTGGCTACGGGTATGGGCCATGATGACTAGGGAACATGAAAAGGGGCAGGTGGGACCACACAGAAAATGGGTTATGGGTGAAGTGTATCACAACGATCTAGGTGACGAGGTGAATCCAATGGGCTAAATCCCAAGTAAGGGTGTTGGAAGGAGGTTGGGTCCACACAATTTATTTTTTTGCTGAAAAATGATAGGTATGACTGCGATCAGGGCGAAGAGAGAAAACCAATGGAATAAGTATCAAATAATGGTGCCAACATGATCCAAAATCTTTTTTTTATACTCCGATCTGAAGAATACTGCAGTGATGAAATGTCCAAATGCTTAACAATAAGAAATGTGTAGTAATTTCACAACTCAAATGTAGGAGACACAGTTGCGCCGCAATAGATCTTATCTGTTTTGTTTTCGTTTCCGTCCCAAGGGTTAGGTATTCAAGGGTTCTACAGATAAGGGTTTTACCTGTGCTATAGCTCTCTGATATACATGTGGGGTCCAACAATAGTACTCGACCCAATATCTCAGGGCACCAACTAAGGAGGCTAGGCCATACCCTTAGTCATACTACCCGACTACCCTGGTACTAGAGAGTATCTTACCGAGTGATATTCTCGGTGGCACTATAGCAGTCAGGAGGTCGATCAGTTTATCTATGGAGGGCTTCAGGAGATCTAGGTTGATCCGTATACAGGGGTTGTCTGATGTGCTACCACTCGAAGGGGGGACCAACAGGGGTTACAAGGGTGGCCAACAGATGTGCGCTTAAGTACCACTTGTATTTCTTGCATGTATGAATCCCTGACCACAAGTTTATGCATGTAACGACAGATATATGTAGCTTAAATACGTCGGAATATGTCTCTACCCTGAAAAAAATTAACCCACAATTTTCTGCCGAGGAAGGTGCTCTGATACCACTTATAATATTCCAAATATAAAAATTATGCAGAACAAAAAGAAATAGCTAGAAATGGCAGATGAACAAAAATATAACCAGAACAACACCACGATAATACCAAAATGATAACAAAATAACACCAGAAATATCACTTTGATTATCGAGGACAACGTTCACTTGCCTCTTCGAGGGGGAAACTTCTAGCAGAGCATAGCTCTATTACAATAATATCCAAGACAAAATTTCTCATACCCTCGACTCCTATTTATACTAAATATGTCTATCAAAAGAACCATCTAGAGGAAGATCCTTCTAGAAGTGAAAGCTTATGTTAGGTCTTCTTACATTGGACTTATTCTTCCTTATTGGTAGGCCTTATTAATATTGACCTTTATTACATGGAGATATATTATTCTACCTACATGAGGGGTTAGGTCCCTAACATTTGTGCCTTATTTACATTGATTTTTTCATGTTGAACATCCACTATTGCATCATCCTCCCTTATTCTATGTCTAGTTAGCATACTACTCACATCTCATATGTTTTCAATTATGTGTCCTTATGCATACAATTTTATGTTAGTGTATACTCCTTTGTGTATTTAGTGTAGTTCCATTTTTACTTAGTTTGGATCCAATTTTTCATCCCTATCGTGTCCAATTGCATCTAGTTTGTACATTTTTTAACATCTCTTTTGCACATCATGTTGTTCTTCTTATCACGACTATAATCCCTCATCTTTGTTATAATCAACTAGGACCGGTGAGCCTACCATGAACTAATCTCAATATTAATATGGAATTTTGAGATGGTCTCTTACTATGGCATTAGATGTGATATATGTGTTCTCATTTGCATGCTTTCCAGTTAATATGCTTCAATGTATGTTATGTTTTGTGATAATTTACGATGATATGAGTATTTCATGATGATTATGTCTTGCAATTCTATGCTAGCATGTGATTCCTTTATATTCATGATGTTATGTTCTTATGATGTTAGTTAACATGCAATTATTCTCTATTCATGATGAGATGAAAATGTTGTGGTTATAATTAATTCTTGGTTTCATGATGTGAGGTGGAGTTGGACATGAGAGACACTCTATGGGATTGGAAGGTTGGTTCACTGAAGATATCATGGGATCCTATAACCAGAAGGAAATATATCTACATAAGAATCACCTTATTTTATGGGGACAAATTCAATCACTAATTTTATACTAGCGTTTCCATTACCTCCTTTGGTATCAAATGTCTAAGAGGAGGGTTGGATTTATACTTGCATGCGAAGTTTTCATGATGGATTTTTTATGCATGGGGCTGAATTCCTATTTGGATCTATAGGAGGGAGTTAGGCCAACCTTTCGACATACCTACCATATGCTTGGGACCACCTAATGAGGCCTAGGGCCATAAATCCCAATGTAAGTTGAAGAGGCCATATAATTTGATGCTAAAAGTTAAGGAGACGGTTGGAGTTGTACTTGCACTCCCCAAGAACTGTGATGTGGAATTTTAATTCCTACTACAATCATATCATGATGGGTGGATATTATACTAGTTGCAATAGAGGGCCAATGCTATGGAAAGTGGGACCATCTGAAGTACTAAGTGATGATCTAGAGGTCAATCAAATGGTATGATTTGGGTGAGGGTGTGTAAGGGAGGAAGTAAACCCCTATGATTTAATACATGAAGTATGTGCTTGTTAGATTTAATACATGAAGTATGTGCTTGTTACATATTAGGAATTCAACAAGTTTAATCAAGAGCATGTGATAATATAAGGGAACTATGTTTGTTCAATAGTGCAGGTGTGATAATTACTTGTGGTGGCCACATGAGTAACTCCCTCACCCACATAATAATATTAGTATATTTAAGTGCATATTTTGTGATGGTTGTGCAGATCAAATCGTGTGTGTGTGTGTGTGTGTATTATAATATTAAGTGCACAATAAAAGAAGATTAATGAGAATATTGAAAAAAAACTATTTTGCATGAGAATCACATGTGGAGGTGTGCATGTTATAGTGTTTTATTTTTAATTTGTGCCTAAACTTGGGGATATATGGAAGATGGATGAGCATGGATGGAGATTCCATTTCTTTTAGTTGGTTTGCACCTTTAATACGAGGAGATTCTTTTTGTATGGATACTTGATACTTGGATTCTTGAGGGGAGGTAATAAGTGTTAGTTGGTATAGCCTTGGTGATTAAGGGCTTGGGGGCTCTCAATCTTTGATTGAGAGGTTGGTTGGGAGGACAATTGTCCTCCAAAAAAATTTGTGCATTTTTTTGTTGTTTCCTATAGGAAGCTAGTGTATTGTTATTTCTCTGTAAGTCCAATCTCAACTTGCTACATCCATGTATTTCTTCCATCTTTTCTTAATTCTTAGTAAATGTAGTTATTTGAGTTACTTGTAGACTTTTGTTGTACTATTGGATTCTATCATATATCCAAAATTTTGCTACTTAATATTGATGTATTTTATTGCTAGTTATATAGATTTTATATATTTGGTGTGGCAAGTGCGAGGGGGGGGGGGTGATCTTTGACCATCAAGCAAAGAAAGAAAAATTATTNGGGGTATTGGAGAAAAAATAAACAATTAGGCAAAAGCCTTGTCCCTTTGGAAAGGGATCGTAATAATGAAGAGTCAAAACATTATAATTGCAATAATAATTGGGGATTCAATGACCATCATTTGATGCCCAAAGGGGTTGGATCCAGCGGTGGAAAGAGAGGATTTTTTTACCATTGGGAAAGGTTCAATTCCCATGAGGGATTTACCTGGATCCATGGGGGCACCTTGAGGTAGTGTTCGAATGTGTGGTTGCACCCAAAGATACTATATTAAATGGTATCATGACCCGTGCACAGATAAGTAGATCAAATCCCACCCTCATGTCCTTCAAATTTTGAAGGCCCAAAGGGATTGGATCCAATGGTGGAAAGTGAGGAGTTTTTCACCATTGGGAAAGGTTCAATTCCCGTGAGGGCCTAACTTGGAGCCATGGGGGCACGTTGAGGTAGTGGTTGAACATGTGGTTGCACCCAAATATATTATATTAAATAATATTGTGACCCGTGCACAGATGAGTGGATCAAATCCCACCCCCATTTCCTCCAAATTTTTAAGCCAAAAGGGGTTGGATCCAATGGTGGAAAGCGAGGAGTTTTTCACCATTGGGAAAGGTCCAATTCTCATGAGGGATTTACCTGGAGCCATTGGGTCACCTTGAGGTAGTGGTTGAACATGTAGTTGCACCCAGAGATACTATATTAAATGGTATCGTGACCCATGCACATATAAGTGGATCAAATCCCACCCGCATGCCCTTCAAATTTTTCAGTCCCCATGGTGTAGAGCAATCAGCGAGGGAGTGCACTATTAAGGCACTCCGTAAGTGAAGTCACTAGTTTGAAACCTCAGGGGACACCTCAAATCCATCCATGTTAAGGGTTGGTGCGGTCCAGGCCGGGTGATTTTGATGGCTTAGATTCTCCTGGGTCGTGGCATCTCAACCATAGGACAATCTCACAAGTTAGGTATGTTTAGCTAACAAAAACAAATGATCTTCATTTGACACATTGTCCATAAAAATATTCCAAAGGAAACTCACAAGAATAAGTTTCTTTGTCGCATTCAAAAAATGTTAGAAGGATTTGATAGTGTCAAATTTTATCTCCTTGAGAGGGATAAACTCCTTGGTTGAATATATGGCCAACAAGGCTTGCAATCTATCTATTGAAAAACTATGGAAAAATGGGGGA
>JASDQU010504454.1:12134-33306 GCA_032191745.1 Picea mariana | reverse complement strand
GTTCTTTTTAAATGTTCTTGCAGACACTCTCCTTCATTAAGCCTGATAGGATGGGATGGCACAGAGCATGTGGGTTTATGTGTTTTATTCGGTTGAGTACCTAGAAATAATTTTATAGCCTTTGTATGGGAGGTTTGAGTTTTTATTTCTTCTTGATGTTCATGAGTGCCATTTCTATATATGGAAAGCTCTAGGGGACTCTTCTAGAATCATGTGGCGTTCTGTTTTGGTCTTTTCTAAAAGCACTTTGGGCATTTGATGGTGGGGGTCTAGATTCTCATAATGATTTGTGGCCTCTGGATCATTTGTAGGTATATCCTTCATCTCTTTCTATCTTAGAAGCCTCTGGTTTTGTTTCACATTTTATGGGTTTACTCCTTTAAATATGAATTCATTTTCTTACTCCACAGAAATAGTGAAAAGTCATTCACATTGTAGCACTGGGAGTTGGATGACTAATTGTGTTATCAATATGGAATTATTAAGGTGACTCTCCTAGTCCTCCATTGGGAATAACAACACTATATGCCTCAAATAGTTTAAGAATATTAGGAGTATTTCTCTAGAAGCTACCTTATGAAATTGTGAAATGGATACCCATGACGATCTAAATAGTTGTGCACTCTATGAGCATTCTAATATCTAATATTCAATCTAGAGATGTGAACAACATGGTTATGATAGTCAATAAACTCTGAGCAATAGGAAGATGGGAAACTTGGAAAATGATTAGGAACATAACTATGCAAGGGATCTAAAGTTGACTAGAAGGAAAATGCTCAAGATGAAAGCCCAGTTGGAAAGACACAAAGGGGAAATTTTTCTTCTAGAGGTTGGGGAAGAAAGTGATAGAGAGAATCTAGATGAGGATGAAGACATGGTTAGGGAAATTCGTGAGAAATTAAATCACTTAGAGCTGGAGAAAAATCTTGGGATAAAGGAGTTGAGGAAATCTACAACCCCAACTGCATCAGTTGGTTCTTTTTTACAAGACCAAGAAAAAACAATGGAAGAGGACATAATGAGCAAAAAATATAACATGCCATGAATACATACCTGTCTCTCCTACCTTCAGTAATGTGAAGAAGGAAATCATCCCATTTGGGGCTAGCTAACCAAAATGTTTGAATTTCTTTATGTTTTTTAAGACTTTACTTCTATTCGGACCATATGCAAATCTTTATACAAGCATATCAATTAATAACTGTAATAGTTTTTTGAACATAGGAAAGTCAGGGATTAGCTATCAACCTTTAGTTAGTTCTTTGATATCTATGGATAAATTTGAACTGTGGGACTTCCCTTTTGTTTGTATTAAAACACTGGATGGTATGTCCACAATCCCTTATTTTTATTATTATTTTTATTATTTTTATTATTAATTACAACGAGCATTTCAATAAGCTATCATGCACCCGAATCCAATTTTGTATGCTTGAGTTATGGTCTCAAGAAGTTGTTTGTTTATTTTCCATTTCGATGTGAATTCTTGGCATTCTAGTTTCTTCTTATCTTTTCATTTATGTTGTTTTAGTGATAAATATAAGTATTGACCACTTTTTGACATATTGGAAAATAGATGGTAGTATCACCATACATATGTTCTTAGATGTTACATCACTTATGTGGGTATGTAGGTTAGATGTGTGATTGTGTCACTTATGTACATTTGTGGGTTAGGGTCATATAATAACATCAATTATGTGTGAATGTCACTTATATGCATGAGTGTGTCAGTTATGTAGATGTGGGTTAGCTATGAGGTGTTGCTCTCTCTCTCACACACACAATCAACACATCAATATGCATAAATGATGCACTCATACACATACACACATACAAATGTGTGTGTGTGAGCGTGCACGCCTACATGTGTTTCTTATGTTGTGTACATGAATGAGTTGCTTATGTGTGTTAGTGCATCACTTATGCGAGTGCATGGATTATATTTTCATATGCGAATGAGTATGTCACTTATTTGTGTAAGTACTTCACTTATGTTAGGTGTGTCACTTATATGCATGAGTACTATGTTCCTTAGGTGTGTCTCTTATGTGCATGAGTGTGTTACTTATGTGGTTGTTGCATCACTTATGTGCATTAGTGTGTCACTTAGGTTAGGTGTGTCACTTATTGTGCATGAGTGTGTTTCTTATGTTAATTGCATCATTTATGTATGAAAATGCATCACTTTTGTTTGTGGGGCATATATCGATGGAAATATTTATGGTGTAAAGAAAAAGTGATCATAGAAGACTAAAATAGATTGAGTGGTCATCATCAAGAACTACCCTTGAAGAATCCATCGAATATCAGTTTCGGGGATGATACTAGACATATCCTTATGGAAGGAGTTACGATGCATGTATGAGAGAAAGTATACATGACAAAATGACCTAGAAGAGCATCATTGGTGAACTTGGAAGATTCATCAAATATCGATTTGAGGGAAAGTACCATCGTTATTCTGATGGAAGGGGATCTAATGAAGATAAGTAATCATAGAAGGTGAGGCAAATGCATATGGTATTAAAGTTATTTTTTAGGAATTAGTTAATTAATTATGATTATGTTTGTGCTAATCATTGGTGATGTGATAAGAGTAAGAAGGAATTTCTAGTATGATAGGATGGAATCCATTACTTTAATAAATCAAGCATATACGTCAAGAAGGGTGTGCAAATGAAGCACATGGGCCAATGAAAGAAACCCAATGAATAGGAAGTTAGTAATGGATGCCAATGGAGATTGGAAAAAAAAAAACACATGCATATAAACTTGATTTAAGAGAGATCAATTGTAGGAAATCGTTGTGAAAGAAACAGTGGAAGTAATCAGGAAGGATACCATAAAAAACATATCGTATTATGTAAAACAAGAGAATCCAGATAATGTCTCTAGAGCTCTATGAAAAATACAACATTTATGGCATGACATTGATGTCATGAAGGAAGTTTGATAACAAATAGAAAAATACATAGATTTTGAAATGATGAGAAGATCATGCATGTACAAAAATGCATTACTTATAGGAAATATAATAGATTAAACCAAAGACTTATCTACTTTATAGATTATAGAAATTAAAGCAGTGAAAGAAGAGATGAAAAATATAGAAAATAGAGCAATGAGCTAGGCCTAAGAAAATTTGTAGAAAATGGGGATTTACGATACTAAGAATGGTGTAGATAGTGAGAAATGATATAGGGGATTCATAGAAGAAAAGAGGCAAAGAATGAAGGATCATCCACTATATTTGGGATCAAGATAAATTTATTTTGAGAGTGGTTGTAATACTAGACTTGGTCTATGCAATGGAAAAAACATATAATCCAAAGGAGATAATTGTATGGACACTGACTTCAGAGACAAACATACCAATTGGAGTAGATATGATAAGGATGAGAGTTTAAAATTCCACAAGGAACAAAATTATGGAACAAGAAACTATTAAAATAAAGGGTTAGGGCTTACTTGATATGGCTATACGGAAAATTAGAGACATATATGCTTATAGGGGAAAATAAACTAGTATATGAATTAAATGACTTGAATTATGGCTACTAGAGGCTTCATGTCTGCTTAATATGTAGAATATCCAGGTAACCTCATGCTTTAGTATGGTTGAGGGAATGACTATACCCTCTATTGACAATTTTGTCTGGAGGAAAGATAGTTGAAGGGGCTTAGATAATTGAGGATGAGATACAATACATGATTATGATAGTGACTTTGTTAAAGCCAATGTTGGTTAGGATCAATATAAAGAATGGAAAACTTCTAATACCCTACCACTATACTCACATGTGGAAAATACACTTACATGGATTTTATTGGTTTGTTGAGGAATATATACTAGAATAGTGTATACTAATAGAGGGAAAGAAAAGTGAGAATACCTTGAGATTTGAGGCCTAGGGAAGGTTAAGAGTAAAATAGATTGGATATTTATTTGAAATATAAAAATACTCATATATCATAGTATGGGGTTTTAATGACCACCCTACAACACTTCCTTGATATGTGATAAGTGAGGTGGGTATAAGGGATTTATGCAAACATGTGATAATAACAAACAAGTATTCTACTGAAAAAAATAATAATGGTGCACCTTGGAGACCACAATACTAGGCATGATAATTTTTTAGTAGAGACAAAATATAAAAATTGGTGGTTGAAGCTTATCATCTAAACCCATATTTCATTGTACGAAATATGGAATACTTTTAGCTAACAAAATTATTGACAAGGAAATATATGAAGCGAAAATTTGGATGGATAAGAAACCCATACTTAAAAGTGCAGTACATAAGAGTACCTTGAACTAATAATAGGGGAGTGGAATACATCATCTTCAAATTTCTAGATGATGAGATTGAGGCATCATAATTAGAAGGGATGAAAGATGATGATGAGGTGGAGCACAACTTTGATGCCTTGGGGAAGATAAAGAACATTGATGGAAAAAAAAAATTTGATAAAGACCATAATGAACTAGATGGATTAAAATATCGAACCATAGGAAGAATAGGATAAGTAGAATAAGAAAAAATGCCAAGGAAGTAGACATGTTTATTAAAGAATGGAATGAGAGAAGCAAATGATGGGAGAAGCGAAGGGATCAAAGGGAGAAGAAGAAAGAGGCATCAAGAGAAAAATTCAAAGAAATTAAACCGTGCATGATGTTGCATGTGTAGAATCTTTCCTTAGCCATTAGGGCACTCCAACTCTACATATATTTTTAATTTTGCAATCAGATTTCCAAGATGGAAAGTGACTAAACCAATTTGGTATATAACAATGATTTTAAATGGGTCTAGGTATTAGATCCAATTTCAATTTGAACAATGGGTTGAGTTCAACATGACAAAATCACTAATTTTGTAGGTTTAATGGGTTTAAAGCCTCCATCTCGACCTTAGTTGAATTCCTCTTGCAATGCCTTGGAGAAGTGAAAAAAAACTTAAGGCATGAAGTGTGTGCATACCTTTAGAATACGTGGAGGCATGGGCAAGGCAAAGTGGAATCTTTAGCTCCATGCCCTGGACTCCACACTCTACATAACAATAGGCTAAGGAAAAATGAAGCACATAACTTAGGTCTATGTGGTGTTGTGGGCACATGTAATAGAAATAACTTGTAGGTATGGGGACTGTACCATGGATATTGTTTCTTTGTTCCCTACATTATAGAAAGGTTAAGGGAGATGAGGTGATCTAGAAATATAGTATGAGAAGCTTGTAATAATGACGAACCATAGGTTTCCACATGACCAGCTAGAAAAAGGCATAAATAACCCATCTTTCATATAGGAGGAAGCATATGTTAAGGTAAATATAGGTGATTTCTTTTTGTTTTCACACTTTTGAATATAGAAAAAGAAGAAGCACACATACTAAATAACTCCAAAACAAAGAAGACCCTAGCTTACCTGGCACAATATGACCCAACAAATAGGAAGGTGCTAGATGTAATCCATGTTGGCAAAAATATTATCCTAAAGAAGAAACATAATGCCAAAAAATGTTACATGAGGTGGTTGCATTCAATGGGTTTTGTTGGCAACATTTTAGGGGTGCTTGGAAAGGTGATTAGAAGACAATTGTAATGGTTGTTGTATACTCTTTCCCTTTCACGAAGAAGAATAATTGCTAGAGAAAGGCAATAAAGAGGTAGACCAATTCTAAAGAGGGTGGTGAACATTGGATTTAGGAAAGGAGAACTAGAGGAAGTCGATGAGAAAGAGAAATGGAGACAACCAGTCTCCTGGCCTTCATAACAGAAGGTAAGAAAGAGGATCAAGGTAAATATTTCCAGATCTCATTGCACTTGTCTTCACATGAAATTTACTATTTTGAAGATGGTGAGAAATAAACTCAAACACTAAGTCAGTCAACATCTAGAGAAATAATGTACATGAGCTTTAAATGGGCATGCAAAAATATTAAAAAGATAGTATGAACCAAAGAACAAAAAAATGGTTGCAAGTTAGAGGAAGGAGATAGAAACAACAATAGAGGGTTGTTATAAAGACCACAATGATGAAACCCCAAATATAAGATTGTCTTGGGTGGAACAAAGACCATCCTAAAGTGCTAACAAATCACCTCTAATAATTAAAAAGGAGAGTAAGAACACATAGTAAGAGTGTGGCGCTTTGCATATAATTCCTAGATAAATGAAGTGTCAATAGAGGCCATTATTTGTTGGTTTTACCATCTAGGTTTTCAGAGTAAAATCTATGTGTTATTACTATGTATGTTTGTTTAATTTAGCATTGTTTTCTTCATTTAGGTTATATTCCATAAGTAATATGTAAGCATATCTAATGCATAATGAAATAACAAACATATCTAAACAATCCAATTTCCACAAAATGAATTGAGGTTCATGGGGGTGAATTGATTCGTCCATCGGCTGAGAAATTATGGATCATATTGGTATCACAACCAAGTTCAAGCATATTGGAAAATACCTTTGGTATTAGGGAGCCCAAGCTCAAGAACACTTGGAGAAGGCCCTATTAGTATTAATGCTTTTGTGGGACTCAATATGTTTTAAATAGGGAAGTGTGATCCAAAATGGGTTTAGGTATTGGATCTGATTTCACTCTGAACAACGAGTTGAGTTCAACACATAGAAATCATCATTTTTTGAGGTTTGATGGATTTAAATCCTCCATCCCTAATATAATGGAAGTCCTCTTGCAATACCTTGGAGAATTTCAAAAAGTGTTGAGGCATGAAGTATATGCAGAAATTTAGGCTACACAAAGGCATGGATAAGGTAGAGTTGAATCTTTAGCTCCATGCCTTGTATTCCTCACTCTGCATAACAATAGACTAAGGAAAAAGTTAGTGCATGGATTAGGAATATGTGACATTATCAGTGGGTAACATAAAAAATATGCGGAAGTGCGAGAAAAGTGACATGGAGCTTGTTGGTTTGTGTCATGCATTATGTAAAGGTTAAAGGAGTTGCAGTGATGAGAAAATATGGTAGGAGAAGCTTGTAGTAGCAAACAACCGCATGCTACTGGATGGTTAATCAAAAAAAGGCCTAAGAAATCCATCTCTCATATATGAGGAAGAAGAAATTAAAGTAAGGATGGGTGATACCTATGTATTCATTCCTTTACACCAAAGGGAAAGAATAATCACATAGACTAAAGAACTCCAAGTCAAAGAAGACCCGAGTGTACATGGAAGGATAAAACCTAACAAATAGGAAGGTGTCGAATGACATCTACGTTGGAAAAATGTGACCCTAAAGAATAAATGTAACACCAAATCATGTTATGGGAGGTGGCTAAGTTGGATGGGTTTCATTAACAACATTTGAGGGGTGTTTGGTAAGATGATCGAAAGGTAGTTGTATCGATTGCTAGAGACTCTTGGATTTATAAGAGGAATAGAAATAATTAGAGCAAGGAAATAAATAGAGAGCTCTCTTCTAAAGAGGGGGGTCAATTATTGGAGTTCAAAAAGGAGAAGAGGAGGAATATGAGAAAGAAAACTAGAGACAACTAGTCTCTTGGCCTTCATAACTGAAGGTAAGAAAGAGTATCAAGGCTAAGATTTCCATATCTCAATGCACATTTCTTTACAAGTAGAGGATATTTTTGAAGATGGTGGGAAGAAGACTCAAACATTGAGTCCATCCATATATGGGGCAATAACTTCCATGGGCTCTAAATGTGCATACAAGAATCTTGGAAATAATGACCTAGAGAACAAAATAAATGGTCTCCAATTTAGAGGAAGATGGAGATAGGAGAAACATTAGAGGACTATTCCAAAGACTGAGAGAATGAAAGGAAAAAAACAAGCTTTTCTTGAGTGGAATGAAGGTTATCCCAGAGTGTTAGTAGAGTACTTCGAAAAATGAAGAATGAAACTAAGAACACTATGTAAGAGTATGGTCCCTTATATGCAATTCCTTGATCAATGAATATCCGACAAAGGTCATTATTTATTGGTTTTCCCATTTGTGTCTTCAAGGTAAAATATTTGTGTTATTACTATGTAGGGTTGTTTTCTTCAACACTATTTTATTCATTTAAATTACATTCTTTAAGTAATATGCAAGAATATTTAATGCACAATGAAATAACAAACATAGATAAACAATTTAATTTATGCAAAATGAATTAAGGTGTGTGTTAGTGAATTGACTTCGCCATAGGTTAAGATATTACAAATCAAACAACAACACAACATATTTCATATGAAAAAATAAATACATAATTAATATTTCATAAAGTTGAATAATAAGGGAAGCACAACTTAAGTCATAAATATTCTTATGAAAATAAATTTCATCATATAGCGGAATTTTCACATATCTGCACAGAAATTCATTTACAATTTATCATACAAAATTCAGATTAAAAGAAATTCAATAATTAAAAACAAAATATGCAAAACATGGATATACATAAAGATAGAGATGAATACTTATATTTTATTAAACATTTATCCACCAAACTAGATGCAAAGGAGTGATTCACCTCCCAACTATAAGCATATGGTGTAGATGCCAATCCCAAGCTAGGCTATGAGACCACTAGGGTGAAGAAATACCTATAGATTTCTAAATATCAACAAGGACTTAAATTTTTAACATTAAAAGTTAAAAATTGGGACCCCAATTTCAAGATGTTTGTTAATGGATTCATATCCATAGGAACTAACACAGAGAAAGTAGAAAATGAGATGTGTTTCTAGATTTCATGAGTCTTAGCAATTTTTTAGCATATCAATAATGTGTAAAACATATTATTTTCACGTAAGTGACATAAGTGACACACATAAGGGATGCACAAGCACACACATAAGTGACAAACCTAACACACTACAAGGAAAAGACCCTCTAGCGGAGGTTTTTGCGGATGCCCCCTATAAAAAATATCCCAAAAATCCGTTTATAGAGAATGATACTAGCAGAGGTGAGCAACCAGAGGTTTTAGCGAATGTTTTTACACCGGTGATTTTATAAGTACATAACACACCGGTGTGTTTTTGACAATAGGTGCATCAATGCCCTCAAAAATAGTGCACCATAGCAGGGTTATTTCAAATAAAGAACAATATTATCCGGTGCGCTTCAAAAATAAGGATGCACTAGGAAATAATGATGCATTGTAATAGCATTCTTTTAAACATACACGATGCACAACGTAACACTGGAAGCACTGGTGTGCTATTAGTAGAGCACACCATCATATGGTTAAATAAAAAACATTTACGCAACAATGTAGGATTGTGTAAAAAAAATTTACCGGTGCCCTTCATTGTATCATGTGCACCGGTGCACACTAGTGCTCCAATATGGAGCACCGTGTTAGGGTTAATTTCCAAATATAGGCGGTATACTTTGTAAATCCAAGTGCACTGGGGCGTCTATTATTATACCGCACCATGTCATTCTTAAACAAAATATTTCACACTATTGTAGTTTTTCAAAAAAATAAAAGGCGGTGCGCTATGGAGTCATATATGCATTGGTGTGCACACAAACACATATGCACCATGCTAGGGATATTTTTTGTTTTTTAATATATAACCAATGCGCTCATTAAACATGTATGGCCCGATGCGATTGTGAATCGGGTGCACCAGAACAAGGTTTTATTAAAAAACATTATCGACGGTAAAAATCATATTTACCATTCTCAGTGTTGTAGAGCTCAAAAGCACTTGTGCAACCTTTGCCTATATGAAGCGCCCTTCCATCGGTGCTTTCCTTGATTGCATTCCTTTCATTTGTTGTTGGGTGCGTGAATTTCAAACTTTTCCAAACGGTGGGTAAATTTAGTTTTTTCTAGTACGTCACAACCATGCCTCCTCGACGACAAAATGTCCAGGAAATATCCTTGTTTCTTCATAACTAAAATTTTCACCGGTTTAAAATTTAAAATTGAGTGAAATTTTAAGTGTTAAAAAAAAAAAAGCTACAGGGTGCGTTCGAGGCTTTCGGCTCGCACCACGTATGGTGCGACCTGTTAATTTACAGGGCTTACCGCATACCTTGTTACATTTCTCGGTGGTGTGTTGGTAAACATAAACTCACCGACGCGTCCGTTTAACGATGCACCGAAGAAAATCATTTAACTGGTGGGGTAGTGTGTCAAAGTACATATAACACACTATGGTGCTAAAGTACATAGCGCACTGCCCTTATCAGATATATTTTATGCACTATATTCATAAATGTGCACATCATGGCACTCATGTTTACCAAATGCATCACTGAGAAATGTAGCATTGGGTTGCGGTGCACTCGGTAATTATTTTGGTGGCACAGTGTGTGGTGCGATAGCAACAACTGAAACACACTGTTATAAAGTTCCATACTCAAAAATTTGTTAAATTTTATGTGACGGTGCGATTATGCTAGTTACATGCACCGGTGCATGTAGGGAATGTATACACATCGCTTTTTTTTGTTAATTTTAAATAATTGTTTACATGCTTTAAAATTTTAATTTGTTTTTTGGTTTAAGAGGTGCGTATAATAAACGTAATGCACCGGGGCGTATTGTTTGTAGTGTAGCAGCCCGATGCGGTCCCTTTTTCCAATGCACCGCATAACACAGTAGAACATTTGTGTTCAGTGCGTTAGTTTACACTGACACACCAGTCACAGTGCTCACAATATATATGGGCGCACCACGGATGGTGCGTGACTGTTTTTTCGATGCACCGTTAATGCAATTATCTTTTTTTTGAAGGACATTATTTTTTCTGTTTATAGATAAATTTACCATTCAATAGTTTTTTTTAAATGTTTTATGTATGAGTGAGGCTGATGTATTTCATATGTTAATCATGTAGAGACGTGAGAAGAGAGAGTAGAAACAATAGCAGGAGCAGAGGGTGGACCTGTACAATGTTGTATGGGAATGTGAGGTGAGGGAGAGGGAGAGGGATTTGTACCCTTGCCCTATTACTCCAACGTCTCATGCTCTCTTGAGGGATGTAGGCCTCCTTAAGTACTATGAGGAGACTACATCCCTTAAAGGGCACTCCGGGTTGTTGGTGCATCTGATCCATTGATGGGATGTCCATCGACAATCTTTTCACGTGGGTACTAATCAATGGTAGCATCCCACTAAGGAGGATGTTTACTTTATCATTAGGCTATCCAGGAAAGGGGAAGATTTTCCCAAGTTCCCAGATGTCCTAGTAGGTGTTTCCGTTGAGATTCATCTCATGTACTCTCAGTGATATATTGGGGTTGAGGTACTATCTACGACTGATTTTTAGGTGCAAAGGAGTTTAGGTGCCTCTCACTCTTAGTGACTACCATAGCCCATTTTACCAGTGATGGGAAGTGTATTAGTTTCCCTCTTTTGTATTATTTTGATTCAATTGTACACTTTCCACAGTGTATCAGATGGTCTGCCATTTTTTAATGACAGATTTGTATAGCACTCGACAAATGTCGGGCTATAATACGTGAGAGGTCTAACTTCCCATTTGCCTCAGAGTTGTTTTGTTTATTTTTTGAGAGGTTTCCAGAGACAAGACCGAATTTTGTTTGTCATCCTCATAGGCCAATGACTCATGTGTAGATGTGCATGTGGGGGGAGATGATTCCCAAGAGAGGCCAGGCAGAGTTTCCGACCAGGATTGCGCCAAACACACTAGGGCCATTAGGTAATGCGGTGGATCATATGTTCGCCATGGTGTCGTCTCCTTACGCAAGTTTGGATTGGTGAGGATGTTTGAACATCCTATTCACAACAAATGAGCCACCATATGATAGAGTTAATATTAGTGTTTTGTTTAGATTAATATATTTTCATTTTATTGTCTTAATTAGAATAAAATTAATTTTAACACATTCTTTAACTTGTTTTGTTAAATTGTTTAATGAATTAAGAGTGTAATTATTGTTTTGTACTATATATATTGTACATATTGGCACTTTCATTAGGGACATGCCTCCTCTCCCAGCAGATGACGTTGAGGAGATGATGCCTGAGGCCACGACAGGTCAAGATCCTCGGGCGCAGTACCCAGCGGCATGTGTCATAGACCTGATACCAAATTCAGGTTTGATTTGGGTGACCGACTCTCTACACTTTTGAATGAGGTGGGAGTTCGCTCTGCCCTGATGTGAGACATCAGGGAACATCCTATGCTCTTGGAGATTTTGAGGGAGATGTCACATAATTCGATGCCTCTTATGCTTCATATCGTTGGAGCTTCCATGATACTAGCAGTGAGGAGGGATCTCAATGATAGGCACACCTCTTCTTCCAGTACGACCCATTTGTCCAGTACCCCATCGATTGATGAGGTTGGTCCTGATCATCCTTCTCCACATCCTTCTCATCTTCCTTCACCTCACCCAGATCATGAGGAGGCAACACATATTCCTCATCCTCCTCTTTCACCTCACCTAGATGAGCATGTTAGACCTATTCCTCATCCTCCTCTTTCACCTCAGCTAGATGATCATTCCATACATGTTATAGCACAGTTTGTAGGTTGGTAAAATCCTGAATTGAGTGCTACAACTTAGGGACACTACACCCAATGTCACCTCGAAGTAGGTCCCACACTTCAAGGGTTACTAGGTCACTCTAGGGAGGCGACCTCGGTGACCCTAGGGGGGATGATAAGGATGAAGGGAAGTGTAAGGATAATTCCACCGAAAGGTCAAGTGATGGAAGAAATAATTGGTTGAAAATGGTAAGTGAAGAGAGGTAAATTGATACCAAGTAAATAGATAGTTTATGGTGCACCTGTACCTGCCCGAGACACAAAAAAATACACTTTTCCAACCAAGTATAGTAATGGATCAGAAAGTTAAGATTTTTGTCCCTAAAATACAAAAAAATACAATTAGTAAATCAACAATAAATGTTACACTAAAGCTACTTTGAGATGTTAGATTGACTAGCTAGTTAGTAGGTGAGTTAGGTTGGCAAATATCCAGGTTTAGTCTAGGAATTGGTCAATGGTTTAGAATTGTCACAAGTCAGAATTTTCTTCATAAAATTGCAGACCTATGGATGTATCTAACTAGGGAAATTATCATCAAATTTAGTGGTCATATGTTAGTGCTAGGTAGCCCAAAAAGTGTGCCCCATCTAGGAGACTTAGTGGCTGAAAATTGGAGGAAAGTTAGGAGCTAGTTAGTGAGATATTAACAACTAGGGTTAGTGATTTTTTGCAGCCCTAAGGAGGTAATATTCCTCAAAGCATCAAGACAACAATCCTAAAGGATGATCCTTAAAATGTGAAAATTTCACGTTTCCCAAGGTGAGAAATTTGTTTCTCCAATGCAAATTTTACAAGGACTAGTGCCTTTGGCTATTGGGAAATTGGGTCAAGAGGAAGAAGAGGTTATGCTAGGGACTTGGGGGTGTACATCCTCATAATTCCTAATTATAGATTTTCCTCTTAGGGTGAACAATATATCTTCCAAAACAAGTAAATGAAAATACCTTAGGGAGGATGTATGCCCATATACTTCTCCCAAGTGTTTGACAAGTGAAAAATTATAGAATTTAAAGCAAGATAACTAGACAATAAATACAGATTTCTCTTACCAAATTCATAAATAGTATTGAAAAAACCCTTATATCCAATATTTATACCATCCACATGCAAGAGAAAGAGATTCCAAACCAAGTGCATCACTTTTCCACCAATAGCCAAGAAAAACCAAGACAAGTGCAAAAAGAGAGACAAAATGCTCATGGCTAGCGAAAATTTCAGTCCAAAGGTCTCTCACAATGGAGAGTTATATCCGAATGAGATCTTATGATATATTATTTATACAAAATGTCACTAAGGTGACTGGTCCATAAATTAAGGGGTAAACCACAAGACTAGGGGTCAACAACCCTAATCTTTCTCCCTTTAACAAAGTAATATTAAACAATTCATTTAAAATTTCACTTTTTCATAAGTAAAACCCTAATTTACATGGAAGTATCCCCTTTAGGGAACGTTTTTCCACTTAGAAGAAGTCGTTAGTGTTGGAGAAGCATGAGTAGGACTCCAAAGGCCACATGTGAAGCATCTAGGAAATCTCCTCATTTTGAAGATCCCCTCCTCCTAAGAACTTACATGTGTCAATGAGTGGCTACATCATCACCAAGCCCTAACCCCCTAGATGTCATCATGGTAAAAAATGAGACGTTTTGCCTCTCATAGGAAAAACCTTTTGCATGTGAGGGCTAGGATACATCATCCAAGTCATCTTCAAGGACTTTCAAGTTTGATCTTCTTCATCTGGTATGTGGGCCCTTGGCATCCAACCTATGGGCTTGCAGCCCCATGGAAGCCCAATCTAGGTTTGTTCTCGCAAAATTGTCCACCAAATAGGTCCTAAAAAGACAAATGAGAATTCCCTCCAAGGATCTCAAGTCATAACATCATGATAAGTGAATCCAATCAATAAATGAGCCATCTACGCATGTGCATCAAATATCACTATATAAAAAAATTAATTTCTCAAAGACATTATGTGACTTGTCAATCTTGAATATGGGAGGGTTGATGAGGTGTCCTATTGGGTAGATCTTTCCCTAGCTCAAGGAGAGTTTCCAATACATCCCTCTCTAAGCCATGTCAAGTGGATGAAGTGGTTGGGGTCAAGAATCAATGGGCATAGGGCCCATGACATACAAGGGGTCGTAGTGTCTCATTCATGGGTGCCTTTGTAGAGGGTGTGTGGTACCTTCGTCTGCAATGCACTTTTTCCAAGCCCATTAATTTCCATTCTTTTATTATTTCATAATTTTAAGGAGAGGTTGAAGGTCACTTCCCTGGCATGGTGACTAGATAATGGCAATGTCACCCACAAACACCTAGTTGAAATGAGAAGGTTGGCTTGTGATGAGGACCCCTTTCTCTCAGCCATGCAATTGAGAGTCATTACCCTGGTTTGGTGACCAGATGATGGAAATGTCATACAACTAGATATTCATGGACATGATAGGTCGTCTCATGATTATACCTCCTATCCTTCAACTAACATTTTAACATTCTTTATTATATTTTGGGTCCCCTTTACTCAAAGATAAGGGTTTCACTACTTTCTTGGGTGATCCCTAGGAGAATAATTTGGAAGGTTCATATAAGTATTTTATCTTTTACCCAACATTAATCCCTCTGGGCCTTCAACCCCTTCTTCCCATAGAATGTGGGACAACCACTTCTCAAGTCAATATACCCTAAAATCCCAAGAGATAAGGAAATGGAGGGGAATAATGATGGAATGTGGTAAGTATGGTCAGCAATGGTACGATGGATCTTTAAGGGAGTTCCTAGTAGTAAACCCATCCCCAAGGAAGACCACTTACTAGGGAATAATGTCAACCACCGAGGTGAAGTAGGGAAAAAGGCATAATGTCCAAGCATATATCATGAAATATAGAGAAATCTAAGAAACATCATACTCAACGGGCTTAAATATTGAAATGATGCTCACCATAATACTTACTTGTACCTCATGGAGCAAGGTCCACTGCCTTCCAGAAGCCATCTGATGTGGTGGATGCCATCTGGAAATATGTGACCATCTGTGGTGGTGAGAGGGGTTTCCATCTATGCAAAAGGGTATTGTTGGTCATGTAGTCTCTCGACACTCCATATCTTCAAACTAAGGGCCTCAAGACATAATCTCCTTAGCTATCCACAAAATGGGGATAACATTTGGCTCCTACTTGGGGACATGTGCTCATTGTAGAGTTCATGAGAACCACAACGTCTCCTGGTAGACCTGTGCCTGCAAGGAAACATCAAACTGTGAAGTGCAGGATGGCCTACTCATCCTTGTTCTCATATGATCATAATAAAAACCAACTAAGTCAGAAAAATAAAATTTTGACAAAATTTCTAACTAAGTATAGATATATGATGATGAAATCAGTAATGCAAGAAGATAAAAATGAAAATGCAATGCAACTAAACTAATATGAGCAAACAAAATTCAAGATTCAATATGACTTACCTAATTACCTAGGGTCCTGGGACCCTGAAGATCAAGTCCCAAAGGTGTCAGGTGAAATTGTACAACCAGTGCAACCACCTGATCGTTAGAAAAATAAATTCCCCCATGTGCTTAATCATGTGAAACAAAAAAGATAATTCCAACACATAGTAATCATGAGCATAAATAGACATATAATCAATCATGAAATAAAACTCATGGAGATGGGTGGGAGGGAGGAAATCCTACTGAAAAGAGAAACCACAATCTCGATCTTCCTGGAACTCCCACGTGAAAGCATAGCCACAATCCCAATCTATCCATCTCTGGAGTGGACTAGCATATGTAGATTATGGCTCATCTTCATCCTCATCAACACAACGACTGCTCCCTAAAGACTACAAATATGTGAGATAACTCAAGAAGACCCCATGCTTTACCCAAGGGGAAGAAATGAGGTATGGGACACGCTCAGGTCTAGAGGATGAAAAATGTTGCCTCTTCGTCTCTAAATCCTTGTGAGAATCCCCAAGATGATAAAACTTTCAGTTCGTAGAGTGAACCTCTGATTGCCTCGAGATGGTTATGTCTTGGTACTCTTCCAAAATCAAGGATGGAGATGTCTGAAAATCCTCATAGAAAAATTATGCATCCCCAAAAGGATATTCATCACCCTGAAGATGTTGTGACAAGTCATTCTCAAATGGATCGAGAAAATATGTGACCATGTCACCATCCCAAACATCTGAGTCATACATGCACAGATACTAATCCTTTGTTTGAGGGATACCCTCAATGTCATAAGTGGGATATCCGTCAAAAGTGAAAAGGCCCATGTCCCATCCACGTTTTCTAATCTGTATGAAAGTGTGAATATGTTGATCAACTGTATCTAAGGGATCTTCTAGTTCTCCTTCACTTCCATGATCATGGAATGTGTTGTCATCAAGATCCTCGAAAGGGTCATAACTCATAGTGTTATCTTCTTGATGTGTAGGAGGAATAACAACTTGGATGTCTTCATCTGGGTCATTAAGTGAAATCACTTCATCTTAATTAAATGCCTCCTCAAAATCTTCAATGTGATAAGCTTCATCAGGATATTCTTGGAATATTTATTCATAAGCATGTTCTTCAAGCATCTCTTTTACTTGATTCATCAACCCTTCAGTGGCTTCGTTGGCAACTTTTTCCCTTTCCATATGCAAATTTTCCTTCCATTAAAGATGGCGGGGTCTTGGTTGATTCCAAGGTGCCATAGTCCCATCGACTATAAGAACACCTCAAAGGATTTTCAAGGGAGAGAAAGGATTATCAAAGGATGAAAGGGGAGAGTAGGGGAAAGGTAAGTAATGGAAAGGTGGGTTCGGGAAATGGTGGATTCGCCATACAAACTTTGAAGAAGTTTTGTAAAAGGAAACTGGGTAGGTTCTTGGAGTGGAGTCGCCAAGCAATCTCAGGGTGAGGGGTTTGGGAAATAGACTTGCCAAAAGTGTCCTTTAGGGCACGAAGAGGATTCAAAATCCTCCCTGGAAATGGTGCCAAAATGTTATAGCATAGGTCTTAGGTTGGGAAAATCCCGACCCAACCAAAAAATCAAGTGCTACAACTAAGGGAAACTACACCCAATGTCACCTCGATGTAGGTCCCAAACTTCAAGGGTGACTAGGTCACTCTAGGGAGGCAATCCTAGTGACGCTAGGGGGGATGAGAAGGATGAAGGGAAGTGTAAGGAGAACTCCCCCAGAAGTTCAAGTGATGGAATAAACGATTGGTTGAAAATGGGAAGTGAAGAGAGGTAAATGGATACCAAGTAAAGAGATAGTTGTCAATGCACCTGTACCTGCCCGAGACACAAGAAAAGACACTTTTCCAACCAAGTATAGTAATGAATCAGCAAGTTAAGCTTGTTTTCCCTAAAATACAGAAACATACAAGTTATTAAACCAGTAGTAAATGTTACACTAAAGCTACTTTGAGATGTTAGATTGACTAGCTAGCTAGTAGGTGAGTTAGGTTGGCAGACAACTAGGTTTAGGCTAGGAATTGGTCAATGGTTTAGGGTTGTCACAAGTCTGAATTTTTTGCAGAAAATTGCAAACATATGGTTGTAGCTAACTAGGGAAATTATCAACAAATTTAGTGGTCAGATGTTAGTTCTAGGTAGCCCAAAAAGTGCGCCCCAGCTAGGAGACTTAGTGGCTTAAAATTGAAGGAAAGTTAGGGGCTAGTTAGTGAGATATTAGCACCTAAAGGTAGTGATTTTCTACAGCCTTATGGATTTAGAAAACAAGTTAGTGAAACAACTTGATTTATGGGTAAAAGAGGATTCCCTAAGGAGGTAATATTCCTCAAATCATCAAGACAACAATCCAAAAGGATGATCCTTAAAATGTGAAAATTTCACGTTTCCCAAGGTGAGAAATTTGTTTCTCCAATGAAAATTTTAAAAGTAGTAGTTCCTTTGGCTATTGGGAAATGGGATCAAATGGAATAAGAGGCTATGCTAGGGATTTGGGGGTGTACATCCTCGTAATTCCCAAGTATAGCTTTGCCTCTTAGGGTTTTTCCAAGAGGTTGTACTCACTTGTAATTCTCTTGGTAAAACACCTTTAAAGAGCTAAGATTGACGTTAAAATTTGACTTTCAAATCCCCTAGAGGTGTACATGCTCGTAATTCCTAGGGTTTTACAAAATCAAAACAAGATTTTCTTGGAGGATGTACATACTCATAATTCTCCAAGACAACTTGTGAACAATATCTCTTCCAAAACAAGTAAATTAAAATATCTTGGGGAGGGTGTATGCCCTTATAATTCTCCCAAGGGTTTGAAAAGTGACAAATTATAGAATTTAAAGCAATATAATTAGACAATAAATGCATATATCTCTTACCAAATTCATAAATAGCATTGAACACACCCTTATCTCCAAGATTTAGACCATCCACATGCAAGAGAAAGATATTTTAAGCCTAACGCATCACGTTTCCACCAATAGCCAAGAAAAACCAAGACAAGTGCAAAAAGAGAGAGAGAATGCTCATGGCTAGCTAAAATTTCAATCCATAGGTCTCTCACAATGGAGAATTATATCCAAATGAGATCTTATGATATCTTATTTATAATAAATGTTACTGAGGTGACTTGTCCATAAATTAAGGGGTAAACCACAAGACTAGGGGTCAACAACCCTAATATTGCCCCCTTTAACAAAGTACTATTAAACAATTAATTTAAAATTTCACTTTTGCACAAGTAAAACCCTAATTTACATGGACATCTCCCATTTAGGGGACGCTTTTCCACTTAGAAAAAGTCGTTGGTGTTGGAGAATCATGGGTAGGCTTCCAAAGGCCACATGTCAAGCATCTAGGAAATATCCTCATTTTGAAGATCCCCTCCTCCTAAGAACTTCCATGTGTCAATGAGTGTCTACATCACCACCAAGCCCTAACCCCCTAGATGATGTCATGCTAAAAAATGAGACTTTTGCCTCTCATAGGAAAAATTTTTGGCATGTGGGGGCTAGGATAAATTGTCCAAGTCATATCCAAGGTCTTTCAAGTTTTATATTCTTCATCTAGCATGTGGGCCCTTGGAATCCAACCCGTGGGTTTGCAGCCCCATGGAATCCCAATCTAGGATTTTTCTCCCAAAATTGTCCACCAACTAGGTCCTACAAAGACAAATGAGCACACCCTCCAAGGATCTCAAGTCATAACATCATGATAAGTGAATCCAATCAATAAATGAGCCATCTAAGGATGTGCATCAAATATCACTATATCAAACAATTAATTTCTCAATGAGACTATGTGACTTTTCAAGCTTGAATGTGGGAGGGTTGAGGAGGTGTCCTATTGGGTAGATCTTGCCCTAGGTTAAGGAGAGTTTCCAAGAGATCCATATCTAATCCATGTATAGTGGATGAAGTGGTTGGGGTCAAGACTCCTTAGGCACATGGCTTATGAAATACAAGGGTTCATAGTGTCTCATTCATGGGTGCCTTTGTAGAGGGTGTGTGGTACCTTCGTCCAAAATGCACTTTTTCCAAGCCCATTAATTTCCATTCTTTTATTCTTTCATAATTTTAAGGAGAGGTTGAAGGTCATTGCCTTGGTGTGGTGACCAGATAATGGCAATGTCACCCACAAACACCTAGTCTAAATGAGAAGGTTTGCTCGTGATGAGACCCCCTTTCTCTCAACCATGCAACTGAGAGCCATTACCCTAGTTTGGTGACTAGATGATGGCAATTTCATACCACTAGATATTCATGGACATGATAGGTCGACTCATGATGAGACCTCATATCCTTCAACTAACCTTTTAAGCATTCTTTATCATATTGTGGGTCCCCTTTACTCAAAGATAAGTGTTTCATTTCTTTCTTGGGTGATCCCTTGGTGAAGCATCTAGAAGGTTCATATAAGGATTTTATCTTTTACCCAACATCAATCCCTCTTGGCCTTCAACCCCTTGTTTCCATAGAATGAGGGACAACCCCTTCTTAGGTCAATACGCCCTAAAATCCCAAGAGATAAGGAAATGGAGGGGAATAATAATAGAAAGTGGTAAGTATGGTCGGGAATGGTATGATGGACCTTTGTGGGAGTTCCTAGTAGCAAACTCATCCCCAAGGAAGACCACTTACTAGGGAATAATTTCAACCACCAAGGTGAATTAGGGAAAAAGGCATAATGTCCAAGCATATATCATGAAATCTAGAGCAATCTAATATAAAACATACTCAACTCTCTTAAATATTAAAATGATGATCACCATAATACTAAATTGTACCTCATGGAGCAAGGCCCACTACCTTCTGGAAGCCATCTGATGTGGTGGATGCCATCTAGAAATATGTGACCATCTATGGTGGTGAGAGGTGTTTCCATCTGTGCAAAAGGGTATTGTTGGTCATGCAGTCTCTCGACACTCCATATCTGCAACCTGAGGGACTCGAGACATAATCTCCTTAGTTATCCAAAAAATGGGGATAACATGACCTATTTATCATCCCCCTCTTTCACCTCACCTAGATGAGCATGCCAGACCTATTCCTCATCCTCCTATTTCACCTCACCTAGATGAGCAGGCAAGACCTACTCATCATCTATCATCCTCCACTACAGACCAAACCTCCACTACTATTGTAGATATGCAAATTATGCCATCAGCGGGACCAAATATGTTATAACAATTATTTGACTTGT
>JASDQU010504454.1:0-12065 GCA_032191745.1 Picea mariana | reverse complement strand
TATGTTGATGTTGATGTGTACATTTTTAGGTCATGTTATATATGTTTAATGTTAAATGTGCTTGATAGATGTGTATGTTAAATGATGCTTGTTAGATGTGTGTGATGATAATGTTAGAAAATTCTTGTCTTTTGTTAGATGTGATCACAATGATGATGCCCTGTTAAATTATTAGATATGTGTGCTAGCTAATTAATGATGTTTATATATGCTAGAGGTATATATAATTAGATGATGTTAGCTAACAAATATAAATGTGTATTTTAGATGTTGTTTATGTTTGTTATAATATGGTTATCATCATCATGTTTATTTTTATAAATTACAAAGTTCAATATGGTCGAAACTATAATTATAACATTGAAACTATAATTGCATAGATAGTTCATTATACATATTAATTCTAACTATTTTTTTTTTTCAAAAAACAAATTACATATGAATAAATATTATTTTCCATTATAATAATTACTCTTTTTGAATAGACTCTTCTACACTAAAAATTGTTATTATAAAAAAGTTATGATCTCCAATGATAAGCATTCTATTGGCTTTAAAATTTTATGGATGCAAATCTTCCTATTGTTATTTTTGTCATTATTTCTTAAGTTGATTGCTATCACATTTTAAAATATTACTTCATTAATTGTGGTTTTACTCAACATTGGGGGAATAATTTTATAAATATTTTCAAAAGCAATAATAAAAGTATGTAAACCAACAAACACTACTTTAATTAAAAACCAAATTATCACAAAATCATGTTATAAATTTAATTTTTTAATCATAAACCACATTTTTTGTTAATCTTACTTTTAAATCTACAAAATAAATGAACATAAACTCAGTTTTTGAATCATCATGTTAACATATCCTCAAAAATGTTGTACTACTAAACATGCATATCAACCATATCATTACATCTAATTATATCAACATAAAAAGTAGAATTTCATATCCCATTAAAAGTTCAACTAGACATTTAACATTTTTCAGGATTTCACAATTGGAAATACTTAAAGAAGATGAAACATTTTTAAATATATGCAACGACATATAAATATGTTCACGTGACAAACGTTCCATGCAATCACAAATAATTTGAAAGACAAACAAATTACGCATCAAATTGATTGTTAACCAACCAAAATGGTTCGAAGATTTGTTATAATTAACTTAACATTTCATCTTTCAGAAGATGAATAAAAAACAATATAATTAGCAAAATAAATAATATAACAAAAGGATACAACAAAAGTATTAAAGATGAAATAAAACATGTACATATCACTCTTTGTTTTCATCACCCTCATTATCTTCCTTGCTTGGCATGATAACATTGTTGTTCTCAAAAATATGTTTTAATCTAGGGTCGTGTCTCAATACAAACCACCAATCTCTATCCAACACATCTGGGTAAAAAAACACTTGGTTGCAGTGTTTTGGGAAAACATAAGGCTCCTTAGCTTCATCCCACATATCTTTAGAGTTTATACATATCATTCCACTATCATGATCTTCCCTTACATTATTATGATCAAAGGTGTCCCACCGCTTGCACCTAAAAATAACACATTGGAAAGAAGAGAAGTCCACTCAAATGATCTCTTGTATCTTTCTAACATAAACTAACTTCCCCTGTATGGTGTTTTGATCGCGGTGGCTAGCACGACTAGATTGGTTGAACTCGACTTCCACTCTACAGTCTTGTGTCATGTGTCCATCATCGACATCCTCTGTGCGAAAATGATGTCCATATGCCCACATAGATGGGAACAAATGCACCTATAAAAAATGAAAAAAATCATAGTGTCAATATGTGTCTAATAACCCGACCATTAAAATATAAAATAATATATATGTACTTACAATTCAAATGTGCATTACGAAGTTAAAAATTATGTACACAAAAATATTATTACCAAGTTGTTGCAACCAATCCTAACGCGGGTAATGACTGTATGCACCATATTTCTCTCTGACTTGGTCAACAACCCAACTGTTGGGGAATATCGTTGGCATATTTTATTTTAAATGATCACGATAATGCATGCTTCTACCATTCAATCGTCTGAATTCATTCTTGTCACTTTCCTATTTCCTCCTATTCTATTTGTACAATGCGACCCACGGTCGTGTTGCCTCCGAATTGTAAAGAATGAATTTATTGATGGCATCATTTTTTGAATTCGCTGATGTTTTCATGAAATCAAACCAACATATAGCACATATGAGATCATGTAAATATACATTATGAAGTTCAGTGTGAATAGTTACTATGTAGAAATTTGACAAACGATAAGTCACTTACTATTTATCAAGCGTCTTTTTCCATTCGTTTGGAGAAGCTCCCCTTCTCTTTTTTCTTCATATGTGAAAGACAATTCTGGCATGTCAAACGCATGTTTGGAGGGAATATGGGTTCACGCCATCCATTTCTATGTTGAGTCGTAGACTTCGTACTTCATCCTTGAATTTTTCTGGCCATGTATTCTCTATATGCTTCATGTATATTGAATCTGTTGGGACTCACATAACTCCTGACTCAATTATGTGTGAGGCATGTCATCCCTGCAACATAGATAATTATTTGTAATGAAAGAGCCTTTGAATCCGTGGGATTATAGGCATGTGCCTCAATATATTATGAGGAGGACCATGCGATTTACCATTTTTATTTGATTTATGGTACCTGTCATGCCCACATTTTAGACATATCTCTTTGTCTGCATATTCTCCTCTATATAGAATACAATCATTTGGACATGCATGATATGATATATACTCAACACCCAACATTTTCAACAACTGCTTTTTCTTTTTGCAGCTACCACGAAAAACATTATCATTAGGAAGAACCTTATCTTTGAATATACTATAGTTAGTGGGCAATAGAATTAATGTACAAGGTCATTTAATGTTTATAAAAGCAACCATTTCTAATGTTGATTGTATTGTGACAATATTTCACAAAATTAATATAAGGCACTTGCTGGTCAATTACCTCAATATTGCCGAGAAACATGCGTTTGACATGCCAGAATTGTCTTTCACGTTGTAAAGTAACATTGTTGTCCCAGGTTGGGTAGACTTTGACAGGGCACTAGGTCCAAAGAGAGGGGTGGTGGAAGCAGATTTTAGGCTTTCGAAAATGGTATCATTGATATGAGCATCATCCCCTAGCTCATCGTTCTGGAATGCGTCTAACAACATTTTCTCCATGGCATTCGTATCCCGTAAGTAATCATCCATACCAACCTATTTTTTATTGTCTCCATTTCCAACTTCTAAAGAACTACTAGTATTATTGTAGTCATTCCCAATTGGTGAATCTGGACGTAATGGGAATTGAATAGGTGGTTGATTCAACCATTCTTGGTATGGTTCCTCTTCGAGTTGTGCTCTCATTGCAACCTTCTCTCGGGTTGACATTGTTTTGGGGTGCAATGAAAGATGGTAGGTAGGTCACTCATCATCAGAAGAATCTTAATTTCAAAAATATTGAACATTACAACATCGATGATATTAGTAAGCACAATGAAATAATTTGTTTATTCAAATTACATTATACCAAACAATTATTACCATCACCGACCAAGGATTTCAGCTAGAATATGGAATGCCACAATTGGCAGGGTAAAGCGGCTCTCCATTTTCATCTACCAAATACTTGTGGTATGTTTCTCCCAATAAGACCTTCTGACGTTTTTGAACCGGTACTGGAATATTTTTTTCATTTGAATTCGATTTTGATCATGATCATGCAAATTTGGACACATTTTTATTCAGATTGAAATGGATAAATAAAAATTCAATGAGATAATCGAAACATAAATAAAATAACTTAAACTTATTGGAGATGGAAAGGGAGAACTCCGCGATGGACTTTGAACAATATGGAATGGGCTGGAATTTGAAGAATTGACCATTTGATCATTTAATAAGATTTTCTCCCTGCATTTTAGCAAAATTAGCAATACATTTTCTTGTACATATCTAAAATAAATTTTGAGGACCATACCACAATCTGAGTTTGGATATAGTTTTGAAACCATTTTTTAAGAATACGATGACATAAAATGTAAAATGTATACCGAATTATTGCAAGTCATGTGAATTCATCATAAAAGATAATTTGAGATGAATATACTATTTTCTGTGAAAATAAAAGTTCAAGTAACTTTAAATGCATATCGGTGCACTTATAAAACAAAAATGCATCGGTGTGCATATTAACAATAAGCACCTGTGCACTGAAAAATTAACCACACTGTGTTTCTAGATTTTGTTAATAAAAAACAATTATATGTCTCTGGTGCGTCAAATAATATGGACGCATCGGTGCGTAATGTAAACTGGCCAGACTAGTGTGTCTTATATAAACGCACTATCGTGCCGAAAAAGTTAAAAAAAAAACGTGATTTTTTTTAAACAATTAAAAAAAGAGCGGGAATCGAATTTCATAAAGTCATTTAAATACTAAAAAACTATTCACTATTTCATTATTTTGCAAAATTTTGCAGCGGAGAGAATTGCAAGAGAGACATGCAGAGGAACACTGTGGAGGAGAAGAATACTTTGGAACCACAATATTATTTAGAATATGAGAATTTGAAGGGTATGGTGATTCACTCTAAACCCTTTTCATAAAAAAAATTGAATATTAAGAAGGTATTCAATATTTTCATTATTTTTCCAAAATTTACAGGAAACAAATTTGGAAAAGAGACATATCGGGGAGCACTGTGGAGCAGAAGAATACTTTGGAACAGCATAAATATTCAGAAAATCAGGATTTGAAGGGTATGGTGATTCACTCAAAACCCTACATTCAGAAAAATAAAAAAACTAAAAAATTGTACTTACCTTAAACTCTTGTTTTGTTTTGCTTACGTGAATGCAAAATTTCACCCTAGGGTTTAACTCCCTCTATCACTTCAAAATTAGGGCTTTTTGTTTTAGGTATTTTAGACCTAATGGGTTTTTTTTTTCTATATATAACCGTTTGTCATCTGATGCAAAGGGACCACTTATTGCATCGGATCCCAAATGTAGTTGACCTTCTGCCTTTTTTTTTTAATGGTTTCGATTTGACGTTTTTTTTTTTTTAACATTTTCCACTTTTCCAATGTGCCTTTTCGACAGAAACACACCGATTAAGCCATATTTTTTTTTTTAAAGAAAATTAAAAAATATGGTGCATAAAAAAATATCGTTGATGTTCTCATCTAAACAACACAGAAAATGTTGTCACATAATTTTTTAATTTTTCTTCTCATCAATGTGTAATTTTTCTATTGTTTTTTTTTATGAATATTTAATTTGTTTGTTATGTTTTTTTTCTACCGTAGTTGTTGTGATGTCTTTATATATCGCATTATTGTAATTCACAATATTTTTAAAATTAAATTAAGATGTTTGGTGTGTGTTGTTGTATGGAACGCACCAGTGTGTTTTATGTAATAAATGTACTAGTGCTTTGAATATGAAAAACACACTGGTTACAACGATTTTTTTTTCGCTGAAAATTATGTGATTTATTTATAAAATATATTTAATAATTTATGTATTGAATGGTCCAGGTTGTATATTGATAAAAATATGAGTGAGAATAGTTCAAATATGAAAACATTTGGTCGACACAATGATGACACATCCATAAAAACAAAAAAGGCAGGTTCTCTGTAAATTCTATAAAAAATTAACATGGTTGAGTTGTATGTAAGTTTAACTAATATGTATCATGCGGGGCCACAAAATGAGGACGCTCGATAAAATTATTTCTGATCTAAGTGCAGAAGAGCGTAAAATCTTGATGGAAAAATTGCAGAAGAATGAATCAAGTGAATGAAAAAATATTATTCAATATGAATTTTTTTTTGAATTTTCATTAATAACATACTTAAGAATATTAGATGACATGTTTCAAACAATCTGTTAATTCACATTTGCTTAATGTTCTACAGGAACTAACAACGAGGGAACAAAATGCCATTATAACAAAACAAAATTAATTAATATAGAAGATGTAAATGATGATGAATTGGTCCTTAGCTCATATGGAGTGGTATTGGAGATTAATCAAAGGGGAAAAAACTTTCACATAACTATGAGGGATATACTGGAACGAACTTATAGACGTATTTTTCGCTTACAATATAGAAATCAATCTAATAATTCGAAGAACCAGGTTATATTTAAACTACAGGAAGTATTTCCAGAGTGATGGTCAATGAGACCTATGACACTTGCAATAGCAAAAGCATACAACAACAAAAAAGAATCATTCAAAAAGTAATATTCCTAAAATCACTTTCTTAGAATATATATATATATATATATATATATTACAAAGCATTCATTTATTAATATATCAATTTTGTGATATTAAGTTTTCATATATCAATATAAAAATACTTTATTGTCATGTTATTTTTTCAGGAAAATTATGAAAATCCGAGAGGACCAACATGTTGATATTTGAAATATGTTAATAGGAATGTCCAAAAAAATGTACAAGGAGATGGTCAAAGAATTGGACATAATTGCATTGCAGGACAAGCTATATCAACAACAACGTGCTTCAAATGTATGTAATCATTGAATTTTTCTATTAGGTACAAATAATTAATTATACATTAAATATTGATTTTCAAATATTCTCTTACAAAAAAGAAAAGAAAATGGAACTCATTATGCACATAAAACTAGACGACAACAAAGAAAATGGTTGATAGCAAAGTTTTTGAGTCGTTATTTCCTTATAGCAACTTAAGGTTTTCTTTTTTGGTATATTTTAAGTTGTTTTACAACAACCATTCTTGAATGTCTTCAAACAGGTGTTAACATACAAAGAAGAGCCATCAGAAAAATTGATTGGCATTGGGTTAATTAAGGGTTGTGAGTATATGTTGGCATATAAAAAATTAATTGGTGAATTTGTAAGTATAATCTATGTTGTTTTACTTCCATCATTTTATAATTAATGAAACAAAAATAATAATTTATATTAAATCTATGATTCATTATGGGGTATAAAACTTGCAGGAAACAAAGAATGGAACTGAGCCAACAAAAGAATTGTTGAAAGAAGGCATGAGATTTGATTTTGAACATATGTGTATGATTCATGAGTCACTTATTGCTTTGGAGGTACGTCGCTTTTCAATTTACATTCATGTATATTATTTATTTCAATTTTCATTATTCTCACCAATGTAGATAGACTCATTACAATTTATTCTTATGTTTGTAGATGGAACTTCAAGAAGAACAAACAATCGAGACAATCAACCAAACATTCAGCAAAATAACTCAAGGCATGGAAATAGCTCGAGCACTAACATCAATTCCAGTGAAGAATGATGACCAATATATTTGGATATCAATGCAAGCTGCAATTGTATTTTTTTGAAATAATTGTCTGTGAAAATCAAACATTTTTGTTTAATGTAATGGACATAGTGTTCCAATTGAAAGACAAGGGATTACCGATAAGTGTCCCATTTTGTATGACAAGGACCCTCTTGTTCATATGATAAAATATGTTTTAATTTATTATATTACGTTGTGAAATATCGTTGTGAAATGTTACATCGCTGATTAAATATATGGATGACTAAATATTATAATGAAGAGATGCAAAATATGATGATATAACAAATTAATCCAAACATCATATCCAAATTCACTAATCAAAATATAAGATATATGTAATTGTTTTGATAAATAATGGAATTAAAAAATAACAATAATTGCACTATCACAGGTCGATGTTTCTCGGTGTATTTTAATTATTAATCTCATCGACACGATTAATATTAAAACCCATCGGTGTGTTTCATATGAAATTGGCACCAGTGCTTTTATGTAATCAATTAGCACTAGTTTCAATATTAATTTAATACCCCAAAATTATATTAAAAATTTGGCCATCGATGCGTTAATCTTATATGAAGCACCGGTGCATATGTGTTATTGCTACGCAACGACGCTATTGTGTTATTGATAAGCATCAGGTCTTGTTTGTTACGGAAACGCACCTGTTTTTTCGATTTGTAATGCACCAGGGGTTTTTCCCTGTAACGCACCAATGCATATTATTTTATACAACATCGGTGCCTTCTTATTAATAATGCACGGGTGTGTTCTATGAAGAAATCCACGATGATTAATTATTTTTAACTCCCCTGGTGCATTTTATTGTTAAATCCCCGATGCTTAAATATTTTACTGCCCCGGTGCTTGACGTTAAGTGAACCGCAGTGGTGTTGTAGGTGTATGTACGCACCGGTGCTTGTGCCTTATACAAACACACCGATTTGTAAACATCCGCTAACACCTCTAGTCGTCCATGTTTTTTTAGTTATAATCAACTTCCATTATAGTATCCACAAAAACATCCGCTATCGATAACATATGTTGTAGCAGATGTTTTCTGTCAATTTTTGCCAATTTTGTAACACTAGAAACCTTTGCTAAAAGGTCTTTTCCTTTTAGTGACATAAGTAATGCACTCATGCACATATGTGATGCACTTAATATAAATTACACACATAAGCATTGCACCGATGAACATAAACAATGCACCAATCACATAACTAGTGGCACACTCGTGCGCATTAGAGATAAACTTAAGCGCATAAGCAATACACCTAGAATAAATGATGCACTAATGTACATATAAAAAGGCATGCACATGCAAATAATCAATGCACCTAACATAAGCGACCTACTCATGTACATAAGAGATGAACTCACACACATAAGAGATGCACTCACGCGCATAAGAGATGCACCAAATAGAAGCAATAAACCTGACATAGACGATGTGCTCATGCACATAAGAGACACACCTAACCTAGAAGATACACTTACTCACACAAGCTACACATCTAACATAAGAAATGCATCAATGCACATAATAGAAGTACCCTGACATAAATGACACATTCATGTGCATAAGTGATACACCTAACACATAAAAAACACACTACCACACATAACTCACACACATAAGATATACACCTAACATATGTGAAACACTCACACACATAAGAAACATACACATGCATAAACAATGCACACATAAGCAACATACACATGCATAAGCAATGCACACAACACATAAATGAAGCATTTACTATCATAAAAAAAAAAGCACTCACACACATTGTGTATACACCTAAAATATATTATGTACTCATGCACATAGAATAAATACACTTGCACACATAAATAATGAACCTAACGTAAGTGACACATATAAAATAAATAACCAAAAATAAAACTTGGTGAAAACTAATTTTTTTTTTCTCTTAAGCAATTTATACACTTAAGGGTTATAGCTTCATAAATATGTGAGAATTATTAAAGACAAAATGGTCATGATATATTGAATTATGGACACCAAGAATTCTAAGCAGTGAGGATTATATTTTTTTTTATATAAGGAAGCAACCTAAAACCTAACTAAGAAAAGTGAACCCTCTTAGGACCTACATGATCCACAAATGAAAATAAACTTGATGGCCTATGGATTATGACTTGGGAAAATAATGCAAGTGGTATATGAATTGACATTAATAGGTTTCCTAACTAACTTCTACGTTTTGAATGAAGGTTGGACCTAATAATATAGTGGCATTGGATGCCATTCACAAAAAAATAAGAACCTAAATATTACTAAAGCTAGGTATGAACAAGAAATAATAATTTGAACATCTTGGAAAACCTTAACCTCATATAAGAAAAATAGATTTGAATAATGACCGGCTAACTCGTAAACTTAATTTGAGGAATTCTATGAAAATTAGTATAATGTGAATCATAATAAATTATATGTGCTTGTTATTAAGTCCAAAAGAAACATGATCAAGGGAAGGTAATGTGTTTCCCATCGAAATGATAAGATAAGTGACTATAATGTTAATTCTATATAATTAAGTATTTGTATATATGACTATTAGGTAGAGGGCACCTAGTGTCAAATTAATTACATTCTCTACTTGATTGTATATAAAAGTAATTTTGTAGGTGAGGTGAATATATGTTTGTATTCTTCCATCAATTTTTTTCAATTTTTCTCCTTATCTTTATTGCACAAAGAGATTTCTTATAAAAGCCTTGGGTGGTTGTGGTGATATTTTTTCCTCTTACTAAATGAATTGGACAAATCTCTTAGGCCAAGAGATTATCTGCATGCACTAAATTATTGGCAATGATCAAAGAAACTATGATAGTTGAGACTATCTTTAATATCTTATATTGTTGATATATTAGGGTAACAAAGGAATTACGACATCTAGAATAGTAAACAACATGACACATTCATATATATAGTTGTCCTAAAATAACAACACAAACTTCAAGATATAAAATTTCACATAGTACCTTGTGTTTGAAGGGTTTGATGTCGTATTGTAGATGACATTGTTCGTTGACATAGATGTATTTTCTTTGGCTTAGCCAACTAATGGTGTATGGATAGGGGCGTGGTTATTTTGGTAGCTTCATCTTCTTAAAGACCTCAACTGAGATCAAGTTATTATATATATCAATGTCAACATTGAAATGCAATGGTGTCCCCTTCACCCACATCTAGGGGTGGAACATGAACTCACCTACTTTGTTATCCTTTGGTTCCTCTGGATAGACATTTGCAATGGTGATAATAACACTAGGTTCCATGGAAATGATCTAATTTTCCCTATCCATGGGATATAATGGCATTGGGGATGAATTAGAGTTTGAGGATTTAAACACAACCAATAATGACTATCAAGGATGACGTTTGTCATTATTGTGCCAAGGGATTTTATGGTTGTCATGCCATTTGCATGTCTCATTCTACAATTTCTTATTCTAATTATTTGCATGCTTCTTTGACTAGTTGTCTTGAAGTTGGTTATCCTTGCTATGTCCCTAATTATAAGATTTGAAGTTGCCTTTACCCTCCTTTTATCATGGATTATTTTCAGCCCCAAACTTTTTTGTACCCCCTTCTTGAAATTTGGATTAAACCTTGAAGCCATAATTGTAATATACTCCTAGTGAAGATACGTCTAGAAAATGTATTTGTATCTAAATGTATCCATTTAGGTCACTGCAACATTTTATAACCAAGTGTCACTTGTAGTCCCTCATACCCAGTGTTGCATGCATGGTATGAAAAACAATGGTGTATTATGACATAGTCTAGTCTTTACCCTGGATCAAGATTGTCTATATTGTATACAAGTCTTCATAGTTTCTAACAAGTAAATACTTCTTCTTGATGGCATCAACAAAATCCCCCCAAGTGGTTTTCGTCTCATATTCTCTAAAATCATCTCTAACGTGTTGCACACAACAAGAATTTCACCAATTTTTGCTAACATGGGGAAGGGACTCCAAGAGTCTAAAGATCATCTTCTCATTGTTGAAAAAGGTAATCTTCATGTATGTAAGTTATTTTTCATTGTTACTAATGGAATCTACTTATTCTTAAGGTGTTAAAGCATGTATCTCATAAGTGGTGCTCAATGTTGCTACTCATTTTTGTGATAGAAAGCAAAGATCTCATCAGTATCAATGTTCCTCATGGATACTACTTATACTTAGGGGCACAAGGCACTAGTCTCCTCAAGGGGATAAAGTAATGTCTCCAAAGGGAGAAGAAGGGGAAAATGAAATAATGAACTATGCAAATTTCTTTTTAATATTTTCATAATGTAAGGTTTTTCATATGAAAAATGTTATTTGTTTTGTTTTTCAAACACATTGGTGTGTGTGTGTGTGTGTGTAAAGGTAGAAAAACCTATCATAATCCAATTGTTAATTGGTAATGAGGACAACCATCATTGTCTATTATTTGGGAATGTAGATTGACTTATCACCATTATTCAAGGAAAACCACGCCACTTGAAATCACTCACTAGTGGATTGTAAGGGGGTAGACCTTTGCTCTTGCCAATTACTTCCAGGTTTTAAATCATTAACATATTTCCTAACATCCAAGAAAAACAAGCTCTTAGATTATTAAATAATTTCTTCTCATATATTTGTATTATATCTTGTAATAAACT
>JASDQU010504453.1:90661-108016 GCA_032191745.1 Picea mariana | reverse complement strand
GGTTACGGGTATGGGCCATGATGACGGGTGACTGAAAAGGGAGCTGGCGGGGTTAGAAATTTTTTTTGCAGAAAAATGATATGGATAAAAGTGATAAGGGAGAAGAGATGAATCTAATAGAATAGGTCTCAAATAATGGTAAAAAATGGGTGACTAAAAAGGGTGCGGGCGGGGTCAGAATTTTTTGCAGAAAAATGATATGGATGAAAGTGATAAGGGCAAAGAGATGAGTCTAATGGAATTCAAGGGTTAGGTATTCAAGGGTTCTACAAACAAGGGTTTGCCCTGTGCTATAGCTCTCTGATATACATGCGGGGTCCAATAGTAGTACTCGGCCCAATATCTCAGAGCACTAACTAAGGAGGATAGACCGTACCCTTAGCCGTACTACCCGACTACCCAGGTACTGGAGAGTATCTTCTCGAGTGCTGTTCTCGGTGACACTATAGCATTCCGGTGGCCGATAGGTTTATCTACAGAGGGCTTCAGGAAATCTAGGCCGGTCTGTACACAGGTGTTGTCTGATGCGCTACCACTCGAAGGGGTACCAACAGGGGTTACAAGGGTGGCCAACAAACGTGCGCTTAAGAACCACTTGTATTTCCTGTGTGTATGAATCCCTCAACCGCGGGTTTATGCGCGTAATGACAGATCTCTGTGGCTTAAAGACACCAGAATACGTCTCTACCCTGAAAAAAAAATACCCACAATTTCTGCCAAGGAAAGTGCTCTGATACCACTTGCAAGATACCAGATATATATAAATATGCAAAACAGAAAAGAAATGCTAGAAATGATAGAATAACAGTAAAATATCCAGCATAATCTTCACAATACACAGAAATGATATACGAAATAGCAACAGAAATAGCACTTTGAATCAGATAGCAATGTTCACAGGCCTCTTCGAGAGGGAAACCTCCAATCGAGCAGCGCTCTGTTACAATAATATCCAATCTAGGGTTCTCATACCCTCGACTCTTATTTATACTAAAAAGAAGCATCTAGAGGAAGATCCTTCTAGAAGTGGAAGCTTCTATTAGGTCTTCTTACATCCGCCTTATTCTATTTTATTGAAAGGTCTTATTAATATTGACCTTTATTACATCCGAATACATTGATCTACCTATGTGCGGGTTAGGACCTTAACAGGGGCTATGGCTAGTTGAGCTATGTAGGGCTCGGTTGTAGCTATGTTGGACATAAGGAAGACTCTCATCCCATGTGTGGGGGTGCTTGGAATTGTACATGCACTGGATATGTATGATAACCTGATTGACAACCTCAGTTTGGCCATCTGTCTCGGGGTGGAAGGCAGTGGATTTGGTGAGCTTGGTATCCAACAGTGGCTAAACGATTGACCAGAATGTGCTGAGGAACCGACTTTCCCACTCTGAGACAATGGTTTTTGGGATCCCAAAGTGTACCTAGACACGTTCAAAGAAGATCTTGGCAGTGGCCTCTGTAGTGATGTTCTTCTTGCAGGCAGCCAAAATCGCCATCTTGGAAAAGCGATCAACAACCACAAAAACACAGTCATTTCCCCTCTTGGTGGACGGGAGGCCTGACATGTAGTCCATGGATATGGATTCCCAGGGCTTGTCAAGAGTGGGAAGAGGGGTGTACAGGCCCTGTTTATTAGTGGTCGGTTTGGCAATAGCGTGGGTGGTGTAGGACCCGATATACTTGCCGACATCCTGTTGAAGTTTCGGCCAACAGAAATTTTTTTGCAGCACTGCCACTGTCTTCTCTATGCCAAAGTGTCCTACCACCCGACTGTAGTGAGCTTCCCAGATCAGCTTCACACACTCACATGATGGAATGCAGAGATGGCCCAGACGGTACAATAACCTATCCTGAAGATGGAAATTAGCGACCACTGAGTTTGCTCCCAACATTTGGTAGGTGGTGGAGAAGTCAGGGTCTGTCTCATAGAGGTGGGGCCATCCATAGGTCTCATGGCTGCAAGAGTCTAGCACCATGGTGAGTTCTACGACTGGAGGTCAGCTGAGGCAATCGGCAACTCGGTTGGTACTTCCTGTTTTATACTTGATGTTGAGGTGGAACTACTGTAAGTATGTGGACCACTTCTGATGGCGGTCATTCTACAATTTTCCTTGGGTCTAGATGAATTATTGTGGCTTATGATCAGTGTGGATGACTATCTCCTTCCCCAGAATGTAATGTCTCCATTGGCGGCAGGCTTGCACAATAGAGTACATTTCTTTTTCATAAGTAGGGTACTTACGGGTAGCATCTGATAGTGTCTCACTATGATACGCCACGGGGTGGCCATGTTGGGTGAGAACGATGCCCACAACATAGTATGAAGCATCTGTCTCGGTCTCAAAGGGATGTTGCAGGTCCGGTAATGAAAGTACTGGGGATGAGCACAAGCACTACTTCAACTCATTGAAGGCTTGTTGTTGGGACAAACCCCATGCAAATTTTGTCTTATCGCCACCCCTGGTTACTTGGCTCAGGGCCCATGTGATATGAGAGAATCCCAACACAAACCTGCGATAGAAATTGGTGAGGCCCAAGAAGCTTCGAAGCTCAAAGAGTGTGGTTGGGGCTGGCCAATCACGGATGACCTGGATCTTGGCTGGATCCACATGCACACCATGTTGATCAACGATGTAGATTAAGTAGTGGACCATATCCATGCCGAAGGAGCATTATTCCAAGTTTGCATATAGTTTGTGTTGTCGCAGGGTGTGCAGAACCTGCTAAATATGTTGCAAGTGTTCCGCCCAAGTCTTGTTGTAGATGAGGATGTCATCCAGATACACCACTACAAAAGTATTGGTGAAAGGTCGCAGGATATCATCCATCATCCTCATAAAATTTGCTAGAGAATTTGTCAAACCAAAGGGCATGACCAACCATTCAAAAAGACCTTCTTTTGACTTGAAGGCGGTCTTCCATACATCTGTATGTTCTATTGGGACCTGGTGGTAGCCAGACTTCAGATCAATCTTACTAAAGTATTTGGCCCTCATGAGCTGATCAAGGAGGTCGTCAATTTGGGGAATCAGGTACTGGTTCCAGACTATGATTTTATTCAGAGCCCGATAATCAATGCAGAGTCGCCAGGTCCTGTCTTTCTTCTGCACCGGTATGATTGGGCTCCCACAAGGCGATGAGCTGGGATGGATGTGCTCCTTGTTGAGAAGTTCTTGGATATGTCTCTTGATCTCCTCGTTTTCTAACAAAGAGTGGCGGTAGACCAGCCCATTGGGTAGCGGTGCACCTGGGGTCAGATCAATGGGATGCTTGACCTAGCAGTGCAGAGGTACCCCGGTAGGAGTGGAGAAGACATATGAGTATTGTTCCATGACCTTATCCACTTTCTTTTGTTGTGTGGAGAGATCAGCCGCAGAGGCCCTAGATGTGGCTGTGATCTTTCTCTTACTCTAAGAGAAAATCATGAAGAAGACAAATTTCCCGGTCTGAGAGAAAATCACGAAGAAGACAAATTTCTCAGTCTAAGAGATGACCTTCCTGCATTGCTTGGCAAAGATCAAGGAAATAGCACTAGGAGGGACTGCGTCGAGTATCCTGTACAATTTCTTGTTCAAAGTTAAAATAACACTATGAGGCCTAGACTCATATACAACATGACGTTTCCATAAATAAGGTTGGCCCAAAATAACATTACAAACTTTGAGAGGAGCAACATCACACAATACCTCATCTTTGAAGGGCTTGATGTCATACAACAGTCGACACTGTTGGCTGATGCGGAGATCACTTCCTTGGCAGAGCCATCCAATGGTATAGGGCTATGGGTGCGGCATTGTCGGCAAGTCCAGCCACTTGACGACCTCTACTGAGATGAGGTTCTTTTGACTACTGCTATCAATGATGAAGTGCAGCGGGGTGCCTTTTACCCACATCTATGAATGGAAAAGGCGCTCACCTTCTTCTGGCTCGTCTGGTTCATTAGGCTAGAGCTTGGTGGTATCAATAGTGGCACTGGGCTCTGCATCAATGATCCGTCTTCCCCTTTCTCATTCTGACTCAGAGTCAGAACCCGAATCTGATTCAGAGGCTTTCACTTTGGCCACCAGCGACTGCTTTGAGCGACAATCAGTAGTGTTATGCCAAGGGATTTTATGGAAGTGGCACCACTTCCCAGTATCCTTCTTTGTCTTTCTGGTGTCCTTCTTTGATTATGGCTTGGACTGGTTGTCCTGATACTATCCATCTTTTCTCTGTCCTTTTCTCTGTAGGTTGGAGCAGCCCTTTCTTGGTTTTTGCAGTGAGGGGTTCCCAGGACCAAATTGTCGCATCTTTTGTTTGATCTTCTACTCGATTTGGACGGCATATCGATAGGCCGTGCCCAAGGACGAGATGTCCATAAATTCCATTTCAGTCTGAATGTATCTATGCAGAGCACCATGGTACTTGAGAACCATATGTCGCTCTAAATATTTGATACCCAGCTTGGTGCGCAGAGTATGGAAGATATTTGTGAAATCTGGCACTGCTTGGTCTCTTTCTTGCTGAAGTGTGGTCCATTTGGTATACAAGTCATCATAACTTCTAAAAAGGTAGTATTTTTCCTTAATATCATCCCTAAAGGATTCCTAGGTGGTCGTGACTGTAAATAATGAGGGTTCCTCTCTTTCCTTTTGCTCACAGAAAGTTTCCCACCAATCTTTGACATGAGGAACGGCTTTGAGGAGCGCAAAAGTAATTTTTTCTCTACTTGAAAAGTTATGGATAGAAAAATACGCTTCTAGTAGATTCAACCACTTGTCTACAGCATCCATGTCTATCTGACCTTCAAATATAGGAATATCGAAGTTTATTTGTACCTTGAAGGGGGCGGCGCCTCCGCTCGAGGAAGATGCGTCACTTGTTGGTAGCCATCGAAGGATTTGCGCGAAACTATCCATCATCGCATTCCTCTATTGCATGAGGGATTCCTCAAGAAACATTTTGAAAGGATCTCCTATCCCATCATCTTTATTTTCTCCTGCCATAAGAGGTTGATTGGGTGTGCGAGATCATTTTTCCTCAAGAGAAACAAGCTCGAGACCCAATTCTTTGTACCCTGACCTCGTTAGGGACATGCATTAAGGCGATAAGGAGCAGACTGCTCTGATACCACTGATCCAGATTTTATGAGCAAAATAAAATGGATACAAATGATTAAAAGATGCTTAACACAGAATAACAGAGATATAGTAAAACTGGTTTTCTATTCAATAAGGAAATAAGCTAAAACTGTAAAATGCAACGGAAAACAAGCTTGCTGGAATAGTGGCGGCTTATCTCTGAGAAAAGATGTGACATCTGGTCATTCACAAGAAGATGATTACAATGAGGCTCTGAAGGCCTTTTTACAATAAATAGGAATTTCAAAAACCCTAAACATCCAAAAACCTTACCCTAGGAGATGAAGCGCCAAAAGTCCTGTGGGCCCCGTTTGGGTAAGTTAGTCGGTCAACTTCCCGAGGTCATAACGATTGCATACAATTTCTGTTTTAGGCGCATGATAGCCCATTGGAAAGGTCTATCCAAGGACTACACATTTTGGTGTAATGTATTAAAGGGAATTTTTGACTGTGGTGATCTCTAAAAACATTGTTTAGGGCCTCAAAACGGCCCCACAAGTCAAGGACCTGAAAACTAGGAAAAAAACTGCCAAACTGGAAAACTACCAAAATGAACTAGTTGGAATAGGTGGGAGGCCACCGACATCCATATGCATCAATCCTCCCCCCTTAGGAATCAATGGTCTCCATTGCATTGAGTTCCCCTATCAAATGAGGAAATTTCTGCTGAATTTCGCCCCAGGTGAGCCACTTGCCTTGGCGTAGGACCTACCCTGCTTTGAAAACTCGATAAAGTTGGATTCTTTGTTGTCAGGTGCCTGTGATCCATGTGTCCACAATCTGATCACTAGATGCCTATTTCATGCAGTCAAGGTTGAGTTATGTTGGTGTCAACTTCTCTGCTATCTCTGAGGTGTCCAATAATGGTAGGAAATATGGCCGAAGGAGAGCCACGTTGAAGACTGGGTGCAAGCCAAGGAAAGGGGGAATGTTGAGCACAAAAGAATTGTCACCCACAGCCTTCATGATGGTGTATGGCCCATACCAGAGTGGGAGACGCTTTTGATGGGGCCCTGTAAGACATTCTTTCTGCAAGTGCAACCAAACATTGTCACCCACCTGAAACTTATGTGGCACCCGGTGTTGATCAAGTTGTTTCTTGTACTTGGCATTGGAATTCTGTAAAATATCCTGAACCTGTTGGCAGATGTGATGGATCCTCTCAATGAACCAAGTGGATTTGTCAGCTTCTGGTGGAGCAGGGGACGATTCGGTTGAGGTGTTCGCCAAGGGTAGTGAAACATCCATGGGGCCCAATGGTTAGAATCCTAACCCCACCTGAGAGGGGCTGTGGCCAGTTGAGCTATGCAGGTCTCGGTTGTAGCTATGCTAGACATAGGGAAGACTCTCATCCCATGTGTGGGGGTGCTTGGAATTGTACATGTGCTGGATATGTACGATCACCCGATTGACGACCTCAGTTTGGCCATCTGTCTGGGGGTGGAAGGCAGTGGATTTGGTGAGCTTGGTATCCAACAGTGGTCATAGGCTCGACCAGAATGTGTTGAGGAACTGACTGTCCCAATCTGAGACAATGGTTTTTGGGATCCCAAAGTGTACCCAGATGCATTCAAAGAAGAGCTTGGCAATGGCCTCTACAGTGATGTTCTTCTTGCAGGCGGCCATAATCGCCATCTTGGAAAAGTGATCAACAACCACAAAAACAAATTCGTTGCCCCTCTTGGTGGATAGGAGGCCTGACATGTAGTCCATGGATATGGATTCCCATGGCTTTTCAGGAGTAGGAAGAGGGGTGTACAGGACCTATTTCTTAGTGGTCGGTTTGGCAATAGTGCAGGCAGTGCAGGACCCGATATATTTTTCGACATCCTGTCGAAGTTTTGGCCAGCAGAAATGTTTTTGCAGCGCCACTGTCTTCTCTACGCCAAAGTGTCCTTCCACCCAACTATAGTGAGCTTCCCAGATTAGCTTCGCATGCTCACTTGATGGAATGTAGAGATGGCCCAGACGACACAACAACCCATCCTGAAGATGGAAATCAGTGACCACTGAGTTTTCTCCCAACATTTGGTAGGTGGTGGAGAAGTCAGGGTCTGTCTTATAGAGGTGGGGCCATCCAAAGGTCTCATGGATGCAAGAGTCTAGCACCGTGGTGAGTGTCGCGACTGGAGGTTGACTGAGACAATTGAGAACTCGGTTGGCACTTCCTATTTTATACTTGATGTTGAGGTGGAACTGTTGTAAGTATGTGGACCACTTCTGATGGCGGTCATTCTACAATTTTCCTTGAGTCTGCATGAACTAAAGTGGCTTGTGATCAGTGTGGATGACTGTTTCCTTCCCCAGAATGTAATGTGTCCACTAGCGGCAGGCTGGCACAATGGAGTACATTTCTTTGTTGTAAGTAGGTTACTAACAGAAAACATTTGATAGTGTCTCACTATGATACACCACGAGGTGGCCATGTTGAGTGAGAATGGTGCCCATAGCATAGTCTAAAGCAACGGTCTCGGTCTCAAAGGGATGTTGCAGGTACGGTAATGAAAGTATTGGGGATGAGCACAAGCGTTGCTTCAAGTCATCGAAGGCTTGTTTTTGGGACAGGCCCCATGCAAATTTTAACTTACCGCCACCCCTGGTTACTTGGTTGAGGGCCCATGTGATATGACAGAATCCCAACACGAACCTGCGATAGACATTGGCGAGGCCTAAGAATCTTTGAAGCTAAGAGAGTGTGGTTGGGGCTAGCTAGTCACGGATGACCTAGATCTTAGCTGGATCCACATGCACACCATATTGATCAATGATGTAGCCTAAGTAGTGGACCCTGTCCATGCCGAAGGAGCATTTTTCCAAGTTTGCATATAGTTTGTGTTGCTGTAGGGTGTGCAGAACCTGCTAAATATGTTTCAAGTACTCCACCCAAGTCTTGTTTTAGATGAGGATGTCATCCAGATACACCACTACAAAAGTACTGGTGAAAGGTCACAAGATATCGTGCATCATCCTCATAAAAGTTGTTGGAGCATTTGTCAAACCAAAGGGCATGACCAACCATTCAAAAAGACCTTCTTTTGACTTGAAGGCGGTCTTCCATACATCTGTATGTTCTATTGGGACCTAGTGGCAGCCAGACTTCAGATCAATCTTACTAAAGTATTTAGGCCCCATGATCTGATCAAGGAGGTCGTCGATTCAGGGAATCAGGTATTGGTTCTAGACTATGATTTTATTCAGAGCCCGGTAATCAATGCAGAGTCGCCAGGTCCCATATTTCTTCTGCACCGGTATGATTGGGATACCACAAGGCGATGAGCTGGGACGGATGTGCCCCCTGTGGAGAAGTTCTTGGAGCTACCTCTTGATCTCCTCGTTTGCTAACAAAGAGCGGCGATAGACCGACCCATTGGGTAGCGGTGTGCCTGGGGTTAGATCGATGGGATGCTTGACCTGGTAGTGCAGAGGTACCCCGACATGAGAGGAGAAGACATCTGAGTATTCTTCCACGACCTTATCCACTTGCTTTTGTTGTGTGGAGAGATTATCCATAGAGGCCCTGGATGTGGCTGCGATCTTTCTCTTACTTTAAGAGTGAATCACGAAGAAGACAAATTTCCTGGTTTGAGAAATGACCTTCCTGCATTGCTTGGCAGAGATCAAGGAAATAGCACTAGGAGGGACTGCCTCAAGTATCCTGTATAATTTTTTGTTCAAAGTAATAATAACACTATGAGGCCTAGACTCATATACAGCTTGATGTTTCCATAAATAAGGTTGGCCCAAAATAAAATTACAAACTTCGAGAGGAGAAACATCACACAATACCTCATCTTTCAAGGGCCTGATGTCGTATGACAATCGACACTGTTCGTTGACACGGAGAACATTTCCTTGGCGGAGCCATCCAATGGTGTAGGGTTGCGGGTGCGGCATTGTCGGCGGGTCCAGCCACTTGACAACCTCTACTAAGATGAGGTTCTTCTGGCTACCACTATCAATGATGAAGTGCAGTGGGGTGCCTTTTACCCATATCTGTGAATGGAAAAGGCACTCGCCTTCTTCTGGCTCGTCTGGTTCATTAGGCTATATCTTGGTGGTATCAATGTTGGAACTGGGCTCTGCATCAATGATCCATCTTCCCCTTTCTGGTTCTTACTCAGAGTTAGAACTCGCATCTGAATCAAAGGATTTCACTTCGGCCACCAACGACTGCTTTGAGTGACAATCAGTAGTGTTATGCCAAGGGCTCTTATGGAAGTCGCACCACTTCCCAGTATCCTTCTTTGTCTTTTCAGTGTCCTTCTTTGCTTGCAGCTTGGACTGGTTGTCCTGATACTGTCCATCTTTTCTCTGTCCTTTGTTCTGTAGGTTGGGGCTACTCTTTCCTGGATTTTGCTGTGAGGGGCTCCCAGGCCCAAATTGTCATGTCTTTTGTTTGAGCTTCTGCTCGATTTTGACAGCATATCGATAAGCCGCGCACAAGGATGAAATGTCCATAAATTCCATTTCGGTCTAGATGTATTGATGCAGAGTACCATGGTACTTGAGCACTAGATGTCGCTCTGAATCTTTGATACCCATCTTGGTGCACAGGGTATGGAAGATATTTGTGAAATCTGGCACTGCTTGGTCTCTTTCTTGCCGCAGTGTGGTCCATTTGGTATACAAGTCATCATAGCTTCTGACAGGGTAGTATTGTTCCTTAATAGCATCCCTGAAGGATTCCCAAGTGGTCATGACTGTAAATAATGAAGGTTCCTTTGTTTTCTTTTGTTCACAGAATGTTTCCCACCAATCTTTGACATGGGGAATGGCTTTGAGGAGCGCAAAAGTAATTTTTTCTCTATTTGAAAAGTTATGGACAGAAATATACCCTTCTATTAGATTCAACCACTTGTCTACAGCATCCATGTCTATCTGACCTTCAAATATAGGAATATCGAAGTTGATTTGTACCTTGAAGGGGGTGGCGCCTCCGCTCGAGAAAGATGTGTCACTTGTTGGTAGCCATTGAAGGATTTGCGTGAAACTATCCATCATCCCATTCCTTTGTTGCGTGAGGGATTCCTCAAGCAACATTTTGAAAGGATCTCTTGTCCCATCATATTTAGTTTCTCCTACCATGAGAGGTCCTTTAGGCGTGCGAGAGATTTTGTCCTCAAGAGAAACAAGCTCGAGACCCAATTCTTTGTACCCCGACCTCGTTGGGGACATGCATTAAGACGACAAGGAGAATACCACTCTGATACCACTGATCATGATTTTATGAGCAGAATGAAATGGATACAGATTATTAAAAGATGCTTAACACTGAATAACAGAGATACAGTAAAACTAGTTTTCTATTCAATAGGGAAATAAGTTGAAATTGTAAAATGCAGTGGAAAACAAGCTTATTGGAATGGTGGCGACTTATCTCTGAGAAGAGATGTGACGGTTGTGATCATTCGCAAGAAGATGATTACAATGAGGCTCTGAAGGCATTTTTACAATAAACAGGAATGTCAAAAACCCTATACATCCAAAAACCTAACCCTAGGAGATGAAGTGCCAAAATTCATGTGGGCGTCGTTTGGGTAAGTTAGTCTGTCAACTTCCTGGGGTCATAACGTTTGCATACGATATCTAAAAACGTTGTTTAGGGCCTCAAAACGACCCTGCAAGTCAAGGACCTGAAAACTAGGAAAAAAAGGCCAAACTAGAAAACTGTCAAAATGAACCAGTTGGAATAGGTGGGAGGCCACTAACATCCATATGGATCAATCCTCCCCCCCTTAGGAAGCAATGGTCTCCATTGCGTTGAGTTCCCCCATCAGATGAGGAAATTTTTGCTGAATTTGGCCCTGAGTGAGCCACTTGCCTTGGTGCAAGAGCTACCCTGCTTTGACAAATCAATAAAGCTAGATCCTTTGTTGACGAGTGCCCTTGATCTGTGTGTCCACAATCTGATCACTAGATGCCTATTGCATGCAGTCAGGGTTGAGTTTTGTTAGTGTCAACTGCTCTGCTATCTCTGAGGTGTCCAATAATGGTGGGAAATATGGATGAAGGAGAGCCACGTTGAATACTGGGTGCAAGCCAAGGAAAGGGGGAATGTTGAGCACAAAAGCATTATTACTAACAGCCTTGGTGATGGTGTATGGCCCATACTAGAGTGGGCAAAGCTTCCAATGGGGCCCTGTAAGGCATTCTTTCTGCAAGTACAACCAAACTTTGTCGCCCACCTGAAACTTATGTGGCACCCGGTGTTGATCATGTTGTTATTTGTACTTGGCATTGGACTTGTGTAAAATATCCTGAACCTGTTGGAAGATGTGATGGATCCTCTCAATGAACTAGGTGGTTTTTTCAACTTTTGGTGGAGCAGGGGATGAATCGATCGAGGTGTTCACCAGGGGTAGTGCAACATCCATGGGGCCCAATGGTTGAAATCCCAACCCCACCTGAAAGGGTCTGTGGCCAGTTGATCTATGTAGGGCTCCGTTGTAGCTATGTTGGACATAGGGAAGACTCTCATCCCATGTGAGGGGGTGCTTGGAATTGTACATGCACTGGATATGTACGATCACCCAATTGACGACCTCAGTTTGGCCATCTGTCTAGGGGTAGAAGGCAGTGGATTTAGTGAGCTTGGTATCCAATAGTGGCTAGAGGCTTGACCAGAATGTGTTGAGGAACCGACTGTCCCGATCTGAGACAATGGTTTTTGGGATCCGAAAGTGTACCTAGACATGTTCAAAGAAGAGCTTGGCAGTGGCCTCTGTAGTCACGTTCTTCCTACAGGCGGCCAAAATCCCCATCTTGGAAAAGCGATCAACAACCAAAAAAACATAGTCATTGCCCCTCTTGGTGAACGAGAGGCCTGACATGTAGTGCATGGATATGGATTCCCACAGCTTGTCAGGAGTAGGAAGAGGGGTGTACAGGCCCTGTTTCTTAGTGGTCGGTTTGGCAATAGCGTAGGCGGTGCAGAACTCGATATACTTGCCAACATCCTTTCGAAGTTTCGGCCAGCAAAAATGTTTTTGTAGCACTGCCACTATCTTTTATATGGAAAAGTGTCCTCCCACCCGACTATATTGAGATTCTCAGAACAACTTTGCGCACTCACTTGATGGAACACAGAGATGGCCCAGATGGCACAACAACCCATCCTGAAGATGGAAATTAGCAACCACTAAGTTTGCTCCCAACATTTGGTAGGTGGTGGAGAAGTCAAGGTCTGTCTCATAGAGGTGGGGCCATCCAGAGGTCCCATGGCTGCAAGAGTCTAGCACCGTGGTGAGTGCAGCGAATGGAGGTCGATATAGGCAATTGACAACTCAGTTGGCACTTCCTGTTTTATACTTGATGTTGAGGTGGAACTATTGTAAGTATGTGGACCATTTCTGATGGCGGTCATTCTGCAATATGCCTTGGGTCTACATGAATTGTAGTGGCTTGTGATCAGTGTGGATGACTGTCTCCTTCCCCAGAATGTAATGTCTCCACTGGCGGTAGGCTTGCACAATGGAGTACATTTTTTTGTCGTAAGTAGGGTACTTACAAACAACATCTGATAGTGTCTCACTATGATACACCACGGGGTGGCCATGTTGAGTGAGAACGACACCCACAACATAGTCTAAAGCATCTGTCTCAGTCTCAAAGGGATTTTTCAGGTCCGGTAATGAAAGTACTGGGGATGAGCACAAGCGCTGCTTCAAGTCATCGAAGGCTTGTTGTTGGGATAGTCCCCACGCAATTTTTTCCTTACCGCCACCCCTGGTTACTTGGTTGAGGGCCCCTGCGATATGAGAGAATCCCAACATGAACTTATGATAGAAATTGGTGAGGCCCAAGAAGCTTCAAATCTCAGAGAGTGTGGTTGGCGCTGGTCATTCACGGATGACCTGGATCTTGGTTGGATCCACATGCACACCATGCTGATCAATGATGTAGCCTAAGTAGTGGACCGTGTCCATGCCAAAGGAGAATTTTTCCAAGTTTGCATATATTTTGTGCTGTCGCAGGGTGTGCAGAACCTACTGAATATGTTGTAAGTGTTCCACCCAAGTCTTGTTGTAGATGAGGATGTCATCCAAATACACCACTACAAAAGTACTGGTGAAAGGTCGCAATATATCATCCATCATCCTCATAAAAGTTTTTGGAGCATTTGTCAAACCAAACAGCATGATGAACCATTCAAAAAGACCTTCTTTTGACTTGAAGGCAGTCTTCAATACATATATATGTTCTATTGGGACCTAGTGGTAGCCAGAATTTAGATCAATCTTACTGAAGTATTTGGCCCTTGTGAACTAATCAAGGAGGTCGGTGATTCAGGGAATCGGGTACCGGTTCTCGACTGTGATTTTATTCAAGGCCTGGTAATCAATGCAGAGTCGCCATGTCCCGTATTTCTTCTAAACTGGTACGATTGGGCTCCCACAAGGCGATGAGATGGGATGGATGTGCCCCTTGTGGAGATGTTCTTGGATCTACCTCTTGATCTCCTCATTTTCTAATAGAGAGTGGCGGTAGACCGGCCCATTGGGTGGCGGTGCACCTGGGGTCAGATCGATGGGATGCTTAACCATGCAGTGCAGAGGTACCCCGATAGGAGAGGAAAAGACATCTGAGTATTGTTCCACGACCTTATCCACTTGATTCTATTGTGTGGAGAGATCAGCCGCAGAGGCCCTAGACATGGCTGCGATCTTTCTCTTACTCTGAGAGTGAATCATGAAGAAGATAAATTTCCCGATCTGAGAGATGACCTTCCTGCATTGCTTGGCAGAGATCAAGAAAATAGCACTAGGAGGGACTGCCTCAGGTATCTTGTACAATTTCTTGTTCAGAGTAATAATAACATTACGAGGCCTAGACTCATATATAGCATGACGTTTCCATAAATAAGGTTGGCCCAAAATAACATTACAAACTTCGAGAGGAGAAACATCACACAATACCTCGTCTTTGAAGGGCTTGATGTCGTACGCCAGTCAAAATTGTTGGCTGACGTGGAGATCGGTTCCTTGGAAAAGCCATCGAATGGTGTAGGGTTGTGTGTGTGGCATTGTCGGCAGGTCCAACCGCTTGACAACTTTCACTGAGATGAGGTTCTTCTAGCTACCGCTATCAACAATGAAGTGCAGCAGGGTGCCTTTCACCCACATCTGTGAATGGAAAAGGCGCTCGCCTTCTTCTGGCTCATCTAGTTCATTAGGCTTGAGCTTGGTGGTAGAAACAGTGGAACTAGGCTCCGTGTCACTGATCTGTCTTCCCCTTTCTGGTTCTGACTTAGATCCAGAACCTGCATCGGATTCAGAGGCTTTCACTTCGGCCACCAACGACTGCTTTGAGCGAGAATCAGCAGTGTTATGCCAAGGGATCTTATGGAAGTCACACCACTTCCCAGTATCCTTCTTTGTCTTTCCATTGTCCTTCTTTGCTTATGGCTAAGACTGGTTGTCCTGATACTATCCATCTTTGCTCTATCCTTTGTTCTGTAGGTTGGGGCTGCCCTTTCCTGGTTTTTGCTGTGAGGGGTTCCTAGACCCAAATTGTTGCGTCTTTTTTTTGAGATTTTTCTCAATTTTGATGACATATCGATAGGTCACAAAAAAGGACGAGATATCCATAAATTCAATTTCATTCTAGATGTATCTATGCAAAGCACCACGGTACTTGAGCACCAGATGTCGCTCTGAATCTTTGATACCCAGCTTGGTGCATAGGGTATGGAAGATATTTGTGAAATCTGGCACTGCTTGGTCTCTTTCTTGCCGCAGTGTAGTCCATTTGGTATACAAGTCGTCATAGCTTTCGACAGGGTAGTATTGTTCCCTAATAGCATCCCTGAAGCATTCCTAGGAGGTTGTGACTATAAATAATGAGGGTTCCTATGTTTCCTTTTGCTCAGAGAAAGTTTCCCACCAATCTTTGACATAGGGAACGACTTTGAGGAGAAAAAAAGTAATTTTTTCTCTATTTGAAAAGCTATGGACAAATAAATACCCTTCTAGTAGATTCAACCACTTGTCTACAGCATTCACATCTATCTGGCCTTCAAATATAGGAATATCGAAGTTTATTTGTACCTTGAAGGGGGCAGCGCCTCCGCTCGAGGAAGATGTGTCACTTGTTGGTAGTCGCCGAAGGATCTGTGCGAATGCAAGATACCAGATATATAAAATACGAAGAATAGAAATAAAATGCTAGAAATGGCAGAATAACAGTAAAATATCCAGCATAATCTTCACAATACACATAAATGATATACGAAATAGCAATAGAAAAGCACTTTGATTTAGAGATCAATGTTCATAGGCCTCTTCGAGGGGGCAACCTCCAGTCAAGCAGTGCTCTGTTACAATAATCTCCAAGCTAGGGTTTTCATACCCTTGATCCTTATTTATACTAAATATGTCTATTAAGAGAAGCATCTAGAGGAAGATCCTTCTAGAAGCGGAAGCTTCTATTAGGTCTTCTTACATCCTCCTTATTCTATTTTATTGAAAGGTCTTATTAATATTGACCTTTATTACATCTGAATACATTGATCTACCTATGTGCGGGTTAGGACCTTAACATGTTTGCCCCCTTAAAAACAACCTTGTCCTCAAGGCTTGAGATGTGGAAACTGCTGCAGAATGGTAGCTGGTTCCCAAGTGGCATCTGCTGGAGTCATATCTTTCCACTGTACTAGTACTTCCTTGATGTTTCTCTGACGCAGGCGACGCTCCCGCTGGTCCAAAACTGCTTCTGGTTGTAGCCAAATGGATCCTTCTTCAGCTAACTCTAGAAGTTTGGTTTGAATTTGGCACCTGGTTCCAATCACCTTCTTCAAGCATGAAACATGAAAAACAGGATGTAGCTTCGACTGATTGGGCAGAGATAACTGATATGCGACTTGTCCCACACGCTTGAGAACTGTGTAACGGCCATAAAATTTGGGTGCTAGCTTCTGACACTGCTCGGCCTTGAGGGAAGTTTTCTTATATGGTTGCAGTCGCAGAAACACCTGATCCCCTTCTACAAATTGATGTTCGGAGTGACCTTGATCTGCTTGCTTCTTCATTCTATTATGGGCCATGACCAAGTTCTCTTTAAGGGTACGAAGGATATCCTCTCGGACTGTAAGTGTTTGGTCAACCGCCTGGACCTTCGAGGTACCCGGTAAGTATGAGAGAACTAACGGTGGCTTTTGTCCATACACTGCTTCAAAAGGAGTCATGTGAGTGGCTGTATGGTATGTAGTGTTGTGCCACCATTCGGTGAGGGGTAACCATTGAGCCCACTGGTGTTGTTTTTCATAGGTAAAGCACCTCAGATATGTTTCCAAACACTTGTTGATGACTTTCGTTTGACCATCTGTCTGGGGATGATAAGATGAGCTGAGATGGAATTGTGTGCCTTGTAGCTTAAACAATTCTTGCCAAAAATTGCTTGTGAAAGTTGGGTCTCGATCAGAAACAATAGAGTTTGGCATGCCATGAAGCTTGAAGACCTGATCCATGAAAATTTGAGCCACTGTGGATGCAGTAAATGGGTGGTGAAGAGCACAAAAATGAGCATACTTGGAAAGGCGATCCACCACTACCATTATGACTGATTTATTCCCCGATTTGGGTAAGCCTGTAGTAAAGTCCATAGAGATATCCTTCCAAATAGCAGGGGGAATCGGAAGCGGTTGGAGGGTGCTTAGAGATTTGACTGTTTCTCCCTTGTTGCGTTGACATACCTCACATTCAGCCACAAACTTACGGATGTCCTATTTCATACCATCCCAGAAAAAAGAATGTTTGACTCGGTCATATGTTTTGGTGAACCCTGAGTGCCCCGCTATGGGTGTAGCATGAAGCTCAGAAAGTACCGTGGATTTGAGCTTGGATTGTTTACTTAAATACAAGCGACCTTTGTATCGAAGCTCATCCTGGAGCCATGAGTACCCTGGGGGAGACTGAGCCTTGTTCTGCAGTTTTTGGATCAAATGCGAACTTTTGGGGTCTTGAAGCCATTCCTGGTGCACAGCTTGTAGCCAATCAGGTACAATGAAGGAAAGAGAAAAAAGGGATCCTTCGTCTTCATATTTCCGGGACAGTGCATCCACCACGACATTGTCTTTTCCCTTCTTGTAAATGATCTCATAATCATATCCAAATAACTTAGTGACCCATTTTTGTTGCTCCTGGGAGGAAGTGCGTTGTTCCAGAAAGTACTTGAGGCTTTGATGGTCGGTCTTAATTTGGAATCATTGCCCCAAGAGATAAGGACGCCATAA
>JASDQU010504453.1:43020-87255 GCA_032191745.1 Picea mariana | reverse complement strand
TTGACCTTTATTACATCCGAATACATTGATCTACCTATGTGCGGGTTAGGACCTTAACAATGAAACTATCCATCATCTCGTTCCTCTGTTGTGTGAGGGCTTCCTCAAGCAACATTTTGAAAGGATCTCCTATCCCATCATCGTTATTTTCTCCTGCCATGAGAGGTCGTTTGGGAGTGCGAGAGATTTTTTCCTCAAGAGAAACAAACTCGAGAACCAATTATTTGTACCCCGACCTCATTGGGGACATGCATTAAGATGACAAGGATCAAACCGCTCTGATACCACTGATCTAGATTTTATGAACAGAATGAAATGTATACAGATTATTAAAAGATGCTTAACACTGAATAACAGAGATACGGTAAAACTGGTTTTGTAATCAATAAGGAAATAAGTTGAAACTGTAAAATGCAGCGAAAAACAATCTTGTTGGAATGGTGGTAGCTTATCTCTGAGAAGAGATGTGATGGCTGTGCTCATTCGCAAGAAGATGATTACAATGAGGCTCCGAAGGCCTTTTTACAATAAACAGGAATGTCAAAAACCCTAGACATCCAAAAACCTAACCCTAGGAGATGAAGTGCCAAAAGTCATGTGGGCCCCATTTGGGTAAGTTAGTTGGTCAACTTCTTGGGGTCGTAACGTTTGCATACGATCTTCATTTTAGGCACACGATAGCCCGTTGGAAAGGTCTATTCGAGGACTACACATTTTGGTCTGATCTAGTAAAGGGAATTTTCGACTGTGGCAATCTCTCAAAACGTTGTTTAGGGCCACAAAATGGCCCCACAAGTCAGGGACCTAAAAATTAGGAAAAAAACTGCCAAAATAAACCAGTTGGAATAGGTGGGAGGCCACCGACATCCATGTGGATTAATTCTCCCCCCTTAGGAAGCAATTGTCTCTATTGCATTGAGTTCCCCCACCAGATGAGGAAATTTCTGTTTAATTTGGCCCCGAGTGAGCCACTTTCCTTGGTGCAGGAGTTGCCCTTCTTTGACAACTCAATACAGTTGGATCCTTTGCTATCAGGTGCCATTTATCTATGTGTCCACAATATGATCACTGGATTCCTGTTGCATGCAGTCAGGGTTGAGTTCTGTTGGTGTCAATGGCTCTGCTATCTCTGAGGTGTCCAATAATGGTGGGAAATATGGCCAAATGAGAGCCACGTTGAAGACAGGGTGCAGGCCAAGGAAAGGGGGAATGTTGAGCACAAAAGCATTGTCACCCAAAACCTTCGTGATGGTGTATGTCCCATACCAGAGTGGGAAAAGCTTCCGATGGGGCCCTGTAAGGCATTCTTTCTGCAAGTGCAACCAAATTTTGTCGCCCACCTGAAACTTATGTGGCACTCGGTGTTGATCATGTCGCTACTTGTACTTTTCATTAGACTTCTGTAAAATATCATGAACTTGTTGGTGGATGTGATGGATCCTCTCAATGAACTGGGTGGCTTTGTCAGCTTCTGGTGGAGCAGGCAACGAGTCGACCAAGGTGATCACCAGGGGTATTGCAACATCCATGGGGCCCAATGGTTGGAATCCCAACCCCACCTGAAAGGGGTTGTGGCTAGTTGATCTATGCATGGCTCAGTTGTAGCTATGTTGGCCATAGGGAAGACTCTCATCCCATGTGTGGGGGTTCTTGGAATTATACATTCGTTGGATATGTACGATCGCCTGATTGACGACCTCAGTTTGGCCATATATCTGGGGGTGGAAGGCAGTGGATTTGGTGAGCTTAGTATCCAACAGTGGCCAGAGGCTCGACCAGAATGTGTTGAGGAACCGACTGTCCTGATCTAAGACAATGGTTTTTGGGATCCCAAAGTGTACCTAGACGTGTTCAAAGAAGATTTTGGCAGTGGCCTCTGCAGTGATTTTCTTCTTGTAGGCGGCCATAATCACCATCTTAGAAAAGCGATCAACAACAACAAAAACATAGTCATTGCCTCTGTTGGTGGACCAGAGGCCTGACATGTAGTCCATGGATATGGATTCCCATGGCTTTTCAAGAGTAGGAAGAGGGGTGTACAGGCCCTATTTCTTAGTGGTTGGTTTGGAAATAGCGCAGGCGGTGCAGGACCTGATATACTTGCCTACATCCTGTCAAAGTTTTGACCAGTAGAAATGTTTTTGCAGCACTGCCATTGTCTTTTCTACACCAAAGTGTTCTGCCACCCGACTGTAGTGAGCTTCCCAGATCATCTTAGTTCTCGCTTGATGGAACATAGAGATGGCCTAGACGGCACAACAACCCGTCTTGAAGATGGAAATCAGCGACCACTGAGTTTTCTCCCAACATTTGGTAGGTGGTGGAGAAGTTAGGGTCTGTCTCATAGAGGTGGGGCCATCTAGAGGTCTCATGGCCGCAAGAGTCTAGCACTGTGGTGATTTCTGTGACTGGAGGTCGGTTGAGGCAATCGGAAAATCGGTTGGTAATTCCTATTATATACTTGATGTTGAGGTGGAACTGCTATAATTATGTGGACTACTTTGGATGGCGGTCATTCTGCAACTTGCCTTAGGTTTGCATGAATTGTAGTGCCTTGTGATCAATGTGGATAACTGTCTCCTTCCCCAGAATGTAATGTCTCCACTGGTGGCAGGCTTACACAATGGATTACATTTCTTTGTCATAAGTAGGGTACTTACGGAAAACATCTCATAGTGTCTCACTATGATACGCCATGGGGTGGCCATGTTGAGTGAGAACGGTGCCCACAGCATAGTCTGAAGCATCCATCTTGGTCTCAAAGGGATGTTGCAGGTCCGGTAATGAAAGTATCGAGGATGAGCACAAGCGCTACTTCAAGTCATCGAAGGCTTGTTTTTGGGACAAGCCCCATGCAAATTTTTCCTTACCGCCACCCCTAGTTACTTGGTTGAGGGCCCATGCGATATGAGAGAATCCCAACATGAACCTGTGATAGAAATTGGCAAGGTCCAAGAAGCTTCGAAGCTCAGAGAGTGTGGTTGGGGCTGGCCAAACATGGATGACCTGGATCTTGGATGGATCCACATGCACACCATGCTGATCAATGATGTAGCCTAAGTGGTGGACCCTTTCCATGCCAAAGGAGCATTTTTTCAAGTTTGCATATAGTTTGTGTTGTCGCATGGTGGGCAGAACCTATTGAATATGCTGCAAGTGTTCCACCCAAATCTTGTTGTAGATGAGGATGCCATCCAGATACACCACTACAAAAGTATTGGTGAAAGGTCGCAGGATAACATCCATCATCCTCATAAAAGTTGTTGGAGCATTTGTCAAACCAAAGGGCATGACCAACCATTCAAAAATACCTTCTTTTGACTTGAAGGTGGTCTTCCATACATCTGTATGTTCTATTGGGACCTGGTGGTAGCCAGACTTCATATCAATCTTACTGAAGTATTTGTCCCCCATGAGATGATCAAGGAGATCGTCGATTCGAGGAATTGGGTACCGGTTCCAGACTGTGATTTTATTTAGGGCCCGATAATCAATGCAGAGTCGCCAGGTCCCATCTTTCTTCTGCACCAGTACGATTGGGATCCCACAAGGCAATGAGCTGTGATGTATGTGCCCCTTGTGGAGAAGTTCTTGGTTTTGCCTCTTGATCTCCTCATTTTCTAACAGAGAGTGGTGGTAGACTGGCCCATTGGGTAGCGGTGCACCTGGAGTCATATCGATGGGATGCTTGACCTGGAAGTGTAGAGGTACCCTAGTAGGAGAGGAGAAGACATCTGAGTATTCTTCCACAACCTTATCCACTTGCTTTTGTTGTGTGGAGAGATCGGTCGCAGAGGCCCTGGATGTGGCTGTGATCTTTCTCTTACTCTGAGAGTGAATCACGATCAAAGAAATAGCACCAGGAGGGACTGCCTCCTGTATCCTGTACAATTTATTGTTCAAAGTAATAATAACACTACGAGGCCTAGACTCATATATAGCATGACGTTTCCATAAATAAGGTTGCCCCAAAATAACATTACAAACTTCGAGAGGAGCAACATCACACTATACCTCGTCTTTGAAGGGTTTGATGTCGTACGACAGTCAACACTGTTGGCTAACGTGGAGATCGCTTCCTTAGCAAATCCATCCAATGGTGTAGGGTTGCGGGTTCAGCATTTTTGGCAGGTCCAGCCACTTGACGACCTCTACTGAAATGAGGTTCTTTTGTCTACCAATATAAATGATGAAGTGCAACAGGATGCCTTTTACCCACATCTGCGAATGGAAAAGGCGCTCGCCTTCTTCTGCCTCGTCCGGTTCATTAGGCTAGAGCTTGGTGGTAGAAACGGTGGCACTGGGCTCTGCGTCAATGATCTATCTTCCCCTTTCTGGTTCTGACTCAGAGTCAGAACCCGCATCTGATTCAGAGGCTTTCACTTCAGCCACCAGCGACTGTTGAGCAACAATCAATAGTGTTATGCAAAGGGCTCTTATGGAAGTCGCACCACTTCTCGGTATGCTTCTTTGTCTTTTCGGTGTCCTTCTTTGCTTGCGGCTTGGAATTGTTGTCCTGATACTGCCCATCTTTTCTCTATCCTTTGTTTTGTAGGTTGGGGCTTCCCTTTCCTGGTTTTTGCTACGAGGGGTTCCCAAGCCCAAATTGTCGCATCTTTTGTTTGAGCTTCTGCTCGATTTTGATGGCATATCGATAAGCCACGCCCAAGGATGAGATGTCCATAAATTCCATTTCAGTCTAGATGTATCTATGTAGAGCACTATGGTACATGAGCACCAGATGTCGCTCTGAATCTTTGATACCGATCTTGGTGCGCAAGTTATGGAAGATATTTGTGAAATCTGACACTGCTTGGTCTCTTTCTTGCCGCAGTGTGGTCCATTTGGTATACAATTCATCATAGCTTATGACATGGTAGTATTGTTCCTTAATATCATCCCTTAAGGATTCCCAGGTGGCCGTGACTGTAAATAATGAGGGTTCCTCTATTTCCTTTTGCTCACAGAAAGTTTCCCACCAATCTTTGACATGGGGAGCGACTTTGAGGAGCACAAAAGTAATTTTTTCTCTATTTGAAAAGTTATGGATAGAAAAATACCCTTCTAGTAGATTCAACCACTTGTCTACAGCATCCGCGTCTATCTGACCTTCAAATATAGGAATATCGAAGTTGATTTTTACCTTGAAGGGGGCGGCACCTCCGCTCGAGGAAGATGCATCGGTTGTTGGTAGTCGCCGAAGGATTTGCGTGAAACTATCCATCATCTCGTTGCTCTATTGCATGAGGTCTTCCTCAAGAAACATTTTGAAAGGATCTCTTGTCCCGTCATCTTTATTTTCTCCTGCCGTGAGAGGTCATTTGGGCGTGCGAGAGATTTCGTCCTCAAGAGAAGCAAGCTCGAGAGCCAATTCTTTGTACCCCGACCTCGTTGGGGACATGCATTAAGACGACAAGGAGCAAACCGCTCTGATACCACTAATTCGGATTTTATGAGTAGAAAGAAATGGATACAAATTATTAAAATATGCTTAACACAAAATAATAGAGATACAGTAAAACTGGTTTTCTATTCAATAAGGAAATAAGCTAAAACTGTAAAATGCAACAGAAAACAAGCTTGCTAGAATGATGGTGGCTTATCTCTGAGAAGAGATGTGACGGTTGTGCTCATTCACAAGAAGATGATTACAATGAGGCTTTGAAGGTCTTTTTACAATAATCAGGAATTTCAAAAACCCTAGACATCCAAAAACCTAAACCTAGGAGATGAAGCGCCAAAAGTCAAGTGGGCCCTGTTTGGGTAAGTTAGTCGGTCAACTTCCCGGGGTCATAACATTTGCATATGATCTCCGTTTTAGGCGCACGATAGCCTGTTGGAAAGGTCTATCCAAGGACTACACATTTTGGTCTAATATAGTAAAGGGAATGTTTGACTTTGGCGATCTCTAAAAATGTTGTTTAGGGCCTCAAAAACGGCCTCGCAAGTTAGGGACCTGAAAACTAGGAAACAAACTGCCAAACTGGAAAACTGCCAAAATGACCTAGTTGGAATAGGTGGAAGGCCACCGAAATCCATATGGATCAATCCTCTCCCCTTAGGAAGCAATGGTCTCCATTGCGTTGAGTTCCCCCATCATATGAGGAAATTTCTACTGAATTTGGCCCCGGGTGAGCCACTTCCCTTGGTGCAAGAGCTGCCCTGCTTTGACAACTCGGTAAAGCTGGATCCTTTGCTGTCGGGTGCCCCTGATCTTTGTGTCCACAATATGATCACTGGATGCCTGTTGAATGTAGTCAGGGTTGAGTTCTGTTGGTGTCAACTGCTCTGCTATCTCTGAGGTGTCCAATAATGGTGGGAAATATGGTCGAAGGAGAGCCACATTGAAGAATGGGTGCAGGCCAAGGAAAGGGGGAATGTTGAGCACAAAAGCATTGTCACCCACAACCTTGGTGATGGTGTATGGCCCATACCAAAGTGGGCGAAGCTTTCGATGGGGCCCTGTAAGGCATTCTTTCTACAATTGCAACCAAACTTTGTCACCCACCTGAAACTTATGTGGCACCCAATGTTGATCATGTCGTTGCTTTTACTTGGCATTGGACTTCTGTAAAATATCATGAACCTGTTGGCAGATGTGATGGATCCTCTCAATGAACCAGGTGGCTTTGTCAGCTTCTGGTAGAGTGGGGGATGAGTGGACTGAGGTGTTCATCAACGGTAGTGCAACATCCATGGGGCCCAATGGTTGGAATTCCAACTCCACCTGAAAGGGGCTGTGGCCAGTTGAGCTATGCAGGGCTCGGTTGTAGTTATGCTGGACATAGGGAAGACTCTCATCCCATGTGCAGGGGTTCTTGGAATTGTACATGCATTGGATATGTATGATCACGCGATTGACAACCTCAGTTTGGCCATTTGTTTGGGGGTGGAAGACAGTGGATTTGGTGAGCTTGGTATCCAATAGTGGCCATAGGCTCGACCAGAATGTGTTGAGGAACCAACTGTTCTGGTCTGAGACAATGGTTTTTCAGATCCCAAAGTGTACCCAAATGTGTTCAAAGAAGAGCTTGGCAGTGGCCTCTACAGTTATGTTCTTCTTGCAGGTGACCAGAATCGCCATCTTGGAAAAGCAATCAACAACCACAAAAACAAAGTCACTGCCCCTCTTGGTGGACGGGAAGCCTGAAATGTAGTCCATGGATATGGATTCCCATGGCTTGTCAGGAGTAGGAAGAGGAGTGTATAGGCCCTATTTCTTAGTGGTTAGTTTGGTAATAGCATAGGTGATGCAAGACCTGATATACTTGTCGACATCCTGTCGAAGTTTTGGCCAACAGAAATGTTTTTGCAGCACTGCCACTGTCTTTTCGATGCCAAAGTGTCCTACCACATGACTATAGTGAGCTTCCTAGATCATATTCATGTGCTCACTTGATGGAATGTAGAGATGGCCCACATGGCACAACAACCCATCCTGAAGATGGAAATCATCAACCACTGAGTTTGCTCCCAACATTTGGTAGGTGGTTGAGAAGTCAGGGTCAGTCTCATAGAGGTGGGGCCATCTTGAGGTCTCATGGCCACAAGAGTCTAGCATCGTGGTCAGTGCCACGACTGGAGGTCGGCTGAGGAAATCAAAAACTTGGTTCGTACTTCCTATTTTATACTTGATGTTGAGGTGAAACTGCTGTAAGTATGTGGACCACTTTTGATGGTGGTCATTCTACAATTTGCCTTTGGTCTGCATGAATTGTAGTGGCTTATGATCAGTGTGGATGATTATCTCCTTCCCCAGAATGTAATGTCTCCACTCGTGGCAGGCTTGCACAATGGAGTACATTTCTTTGGCGTAAGTAGGGTACTTACGGAAAACATCTCATAGTGTCTCACTATGATACACCACGGGGTGGCCATGTTGAGTGAGAACGACACCCACAGCATAGTCTAAAGCATCTATCTCGGTCTAAAAGGGATGTTGCAGGTTCGGTAATGAAAGTACCGGGGATGAGCACAAGCGTTGCTTCAAGTCATCGAAGGCTTGTTGTTTGGATAGGCCCCACACAAATTTTTCCTTACCTCCACCCCTAGTTACTTGGCTGAGGACCCATGCGATATGAGAGAATCCCAACACGAACCTGTGATAGAAATTGGCAAGGCCCAAGAAGCTCTGAAGCTCAGAGAGTTTGGTTGGGGCTGGCCAGTCACAAATGACCTGGATCTTGGCTAGATCCACATGCACACCATGTTGATCAACAATGTATCCTAAGTAGTGGACCCTATCCATGCCGAAGGAAAATTTTTCCAAGTTTTCATATAGTTTGTGTTGTCGCAGGGTGTGCAGAACCTACTGAATATGCTGCAAGTGTTCTACCCAAGTCTTGTTCTAGATGAAGATGTCATCCAGATACACCACTACAAAAGTACTGGTGAAAGGTCGCAGGATGTCATCCATCATCCTCATAAAAGTTGTTGGAGCATTTGTCAAACCAAAGGGCATGACCAACCATTCAAAAAGACCTTCTTTTGACTTGAAGGTAGTCTTCCATACATCTGTATGTTCTATTGGGACCTGGTGGTAGCCAGACTTCAGATCAATATTACTGAAGTATTTGGCCCCCGTGAGCTGATCAAGGAGGTCATCGATTCAGGGAATCAGGTATCAGTTCTGGACTGTTATTTTATTCAGGGCTCGGTAATCAATGCAGAGTCACCAGGTCCCATCTTTCTTCTGCACCGGTATGATTGGTCTCCCACAAGGCGATGAGTTGGGATGGATGTACCCCTTGTGGATAAGTTCTTGGATCTTCCTCTTGATCTCCTCGTTTTCTAATAGAGAGCGGTGGTAGACCGACCCATTGGGTAGTGGTGTGCCTGGGGTCATATCTATGGGATGCTTGACCTGGCAGTGCAGAGGTACCCCGGTAGGAGTGGAGAAGACATCTGAGTATTCTTCCATGACCTTATCTACTTGCTTTTGTTATGTGGAGAGATCGGCCGCAGAGGCCCTGGATGTGGCTACAATCTTTCTATTACTCTGAGAGTGAATCACGAAGAAGACAAATTTCTCGATCTGAGAGATGACCTTCTTGCATTGCTTGGCATAGATCAAGGAAATAACACTTAGAGGGACTACCTCAGGTATCCTATACAATTTCTTGTTCAAAGTAATAATAACACTACAAGGCCTAGACTCATATACAGCATGACGTTTCCATAAATAAGGTTGGCCCAAAATAACATTACAAACTTCAAGAGGAGAAACATCACATAATACCTCATATTTGAAGGGCTTGATTCCATATGACATTCGACACTGTTGGCTGACGCAGAGATCGCTTCCTTGGTGAAGCCATCCAATGGTGTAGGGTTGCGGGTGCAGCATTTTCGGTAGGTCCAGCTACTTGATGACCTCTACTGAGATGAGGTTCTTCTGGCTACCGCTATCAATGATGAAGTGCAGTGGGGTGCCTTTTACCCACATCTGCGAATGGAAAAGGCATTCACCTTCTTCTGGCTCATTTGGTTCATTAGGCTAGAGCTTGGTGGTAGCAACGGTGGCACTGGGCTCCATGTCAATGATCTGTCTTCCCCTTTCTAGTTTTGACTCAGAGTCAGAAACCGCATTTGATTCAAAGGCTTTCACTTCAGCCACCAGCGACCGTTTTGAGTGACAATCAACAGTGTTATGCCAAGGGCTCTTATGGAAGTCGCACCACTTCCCAGTATCCTTCTTTGTCTTTATGGTGTCCTTCTTTGCTTGCGGCTTGGATTGGTTGTCCTGATACTGTACATCTTTGCTCTGTCCTTTGTTCTATAGGTTGGGGCTGCCCTTTCCTAGTTTTTGCTGCAAGGAGTTCCCAGGCCCAAATTGTCGTGTCTTTTGTTTGAGCTTCTGCCTGATTTTGACGGCATATCGATAGGCCGTGCCCAAGGATGAGATGTCCATAAATTCCATTTCGGTCTGGATGTATCTATGCAGAGCACTGTGGTACTTGAGCACCATATGTCACTCTAAATCTTTGATACCCAACTTGGTGTGCAGGGTATGGAAGATATTTGTGAAATCTGGCAGTGCTTGGTCTCTTTCTTGCCGCAGTGTGGTCCATTTGGTATACAAGTCATCATAGCTTTCGACAAGGTAGTATTGTTCCTTAATAGCATCCCTAAAGGATTCCTAGGTGTCCATGACTGTAAATAATGAGGGTTCCTCTGTTTCCTTTTCCTCACAGAAAGTTTCCCACCAATCTTTGACATGGGGAACAACTTTGAGGAGCGCAAAAGTAATTGTTTCTCTATTTGAAAAGTTTTGGACAAAAAAATACCCTTCTAGTAGATTGAACCACTTGTCTACAGCATCTGCGTCTATCTTACCTTCAAATATAGGAATATCGAAGTTGATTTGTACCTTGAAGCAAGCGGCGCCTCTGCTCGAGGAAGATGCATCGCTTGCTGGTAGCCACCATAGGATTTGCGTGAAACTACCCATCATATCATTCCTTTTTTGTGTGAGGGATTCCTCAAGCAACATTTTGAAAGCATCTCATGTCCCATCATCTTTATTTTCTCCTACCATGAGAGGTCGTTTGGGCGTGTGAGAGATTTTTTCCTCAAGAGAAAAAAGCTTGAGACCCAATTCTTTGTACCTCGACCTCATTGGGGACATGCATTAAGACTACCTTTCACCCTCCTATCCAAGATCTCATATGTGCAATCAAAACCAAGGATTTCATTCCTCCTGGGCATATATATTGGTTCAACAACCCTATTCCTACCCATGATGCTTTTGAAGAAGGAAATATGGCCAACATTTCCCCCACTATCAAGATTGACATTTCCATTAAACCAAGAATCATAAAGGAAATTACCATTTGATAAAATATTGACAAGAACAACAATAACAACATGGCAGAAAAGGCTCACTAGCCAACACTTAATTATTCACTCCAATGTTACATATTTATAGTACAATGGGTGATGCCACCTCATAGAGATATTTTCTCTAAATCCTAAAATCATGCATGATGACTAGGCTAGTAAATCTTAACTAAATCATTAGTCATCACTTGAGGATATATTACTAATATCCTAAATGAATAATACAAATATAGGTGACAATTTAGACTTAGTGATTGGTAAAGGTAATCCATAGGCTAACAATCCCCCCCTCAATCACAAGTCTGATCAATAATACCAGCAATAAATCATAAACTAGTATCAATTCCAATTCTTCATAATGAAACTCCTGAGTTGAGCCTCAATGAAGAATTGCCTAAAAACCCACCAATATGGATGTTGAACATGTTCATTTGAAATGAACTGGAAGAGAGCTGAGATATGGAAGTGAACAGCTGCAATATCTGAACATTCCCTGATTGTTTGACAATTTGATCATTTTGCCAAGTATTTTAGCTAGAAGAATCTGATGCCTTATGCTAATTGGTGAACAAGTAGTATCACCACTCTACTATCAGTGTATCACTGAAAGTGCTCTCTGAATCTGTGCTTTGGGATAACCATTGACCAATTGATACCATGTATCTGATGGTTTTTGGATAACCACTAACCAATCTTGACACTTTTAGGTGTCCAACAACATCCCAATGTATTATGTGTATGATTCAATTGCAAGTCATTAAACCATAATCTTGCCAAAGTCTTCCATCTCTGGAAAATCTCACAATGTAATCATGTGAGCCAGGATGCATGAAAATTGTTTACTTAATGTAAACTCCAATCTTATGAGAGTGAAACAAGAGAAGTGAATCAGCTTCTAGTCTGACACATCCCTAAAAAATGCCTGACAACTTAATCAAATGCCAAGATGCAATGCAGAAGGATCCTCTTGTCCTATGCTAGGTCGAATGACCATCTATGTGAACCAAACGTCCACATCATTTCTCTCAAAATCAAAATCTATATGATTCAACTTAAACTTATTGAACCATATTTCTGTCAAAGTTTGTCATCTACAGACTACAGTTGCCCATTTGGCAAATTTCATGCCCATCTGGCATACTTGATGTTTGTTGTTGTCGAAAATTTCTATCTGACAACAAATTCCATCATCAATTCCCCCCTTTGTCAGCTGAAAAGAGAGACCACAAGTGGTTTCATGAACCATCTTCCCTGGAATTTTGAACTCCCCCCCTTAAGGTGTATGAGAGTTACATCATCATACTCCCCCCCTTAAGATGCATGAGAGTTACATCAACATACTCCCCCCTTCTATGCTCAAGAGAGTGCCATACTTGTTCCATTTGAGTACAACACAAAGTGGGCATGTAGAAAAAACCACATGTTATCTCATCCCGTGAGGGCCATGCTCGAAAGCTACGCCATAAGGGGACCACTTATGTGAGGTACAAAAATGTTATATGCTACAAGATTGGTCTTTACTCGAGATTGAATTCTACAGTAAGACTTATATAATCGCTTGGTTGTTGATGACCATTGCAAGGATCAATCCACTCATAGTGAATCTTCAATCTTGCAGGTTTCTTCAGTGTTGAACATCTGTCTGAAGAATGGTTATGCTTTCCACAATGCTGGCAAGGATGGATATCAAAACACTGGTTCTCCTTATGACCAACTCGATTACAATGTTGGCACTTATCATTCTGATGCTGAACTTGAACAGGTGAAGTTGAAGCTTCTTGAAGGAATCTAGCACTTTGGAACTTGATTGGTCTGGAATAATCAGGAATATGAAAGGTAACTTCCTTGTCATATCCAAGTCCTGTTCTATTCTTGTTGTAGATGATTTCTTCCCAAGGTTTGATGATGGGCTTGGAAAGAGTATTTTGAACCTTTTTCTTTGAAATCCGTGGAAGTGGATTTACTGCATGTTGATGCATCATTGAAAGGTTTTCTTCACTAAAATCAAAAGAAAACTCTTGAAATGTAGGTTCATGGATATATTCAACTTCATCTGAAACTGATTCTGAAGTTGTATCACTGTGTTGTTCCTTCATTGACTGTTGATCAAAAGCATCATCATCATAGAGAGGGTTGTGCTGAACAAAAACTAGTTCAGAAAACTTCACTGGTTGCTAATTTTTTAGATCAGTCAACTCATCATTCAATAGTTGGGATAGAGATTGAAGAAGACTAACTTTATCTTGCATCACTTGCAAACAAGTTAGCACTGATTGAAGAGTTGTTTTTTTCAATATCACTGTGTTGTATTTAGTGGTGTTTATTAGAGTGTTCAGTAAATCTAATAATTCTATATTTTGAGCCATTTCAAAACACTAAATGAGGTCTCCTTGTGCACGTAGATCCTTATTATAATTTGACTCAACAGAAGAAGGATTATCTACAACTTGCTCACTTGAACTTCACGCTCGCTTGAATTTGCTTGCTTGAACTTCATGCTCGCTTGCTATTCTTGCTCACTTGTACTTCCCTTGTGTGAACTTGCTTCCAGGAAATTGAGGATGTTGGTTACCACCAAAAATTCATCCCAAAATATTACAATGATTTGAGTTTCAAGTACTCATCCTTGTCAATTACAACTAAAAATGACTCTAGGATGTTGGGCTCAGCTGAAAATGCACCTTATGACAAATTCAATTCAACTCAACTTGATTTCAAAAAGACAAGTAAACTTACAAAAGGACAATTTGCAAGTTACAATAAATCCTAATTAAGTAATCTTACAACAAACATTGTTTGCAAGTTACAGTTTAACTTCAAATGTTCCATGATGTGTTGAGTTCGAAAACTTTGATTTGTCCATTACTAATGTAGTTGACGACTTGAAGGCTTGAGAATGTTCTTCACATATGCTTGAATGACATGAATTTGAGCTTGAACTTCATGCATGTGTTTCACTAGCATTAATTTGTGTTCTTATCTTGTTGTGGATTCCATGTGTGTATAGTTGTAGAGTAAATCATAAGCTTAGTGTCAAAACTCGACACAAAACACCATGAAAACATTCAAAGAATCATTCACCATCACACCACACAAGGTGTACCTAAGATCCCCTTATTAAATTTCAGGTGGATCTAGGACACTTCAACACCACAAAAAAAATGAACTTTTATTATTCGAGATATTACGTGAAGCTTTAAACTAAGCTTCCTTTTGCCTCATTCTACAAAATTTCTCCATGCAATGTCTACTAGCAATCTTTTACAAATGCCATTATTTCTTGAAAAGTCCCAAATCCTTAATACAAAACACATCCCTTTGAAAACACCTCCTTTTGAAGTCAAAAAACTTCACTTTAATCTCTTATAACTCACTTGTTTGTGGAGGACTATGCGCAGTATTGAAGAGGATGCAAATGATAGCTTGCAGAATATCCGCTTGGAGGTAGAGTGTTTGAATCTGAATAATTTGCTCATCACACAATGAGTGCCAAAGTTTGATCAATTTCAACATCAAGCCACAAGGATCGTGGAGGAGATCCATCAAATTGCATCTGAGAGTCGTCTAGCCAATACTGTATTCATGCAAGATGCTCAGTGGCTATGGCTTCTGGCCATTGACATTGATGGTGAACAGGGAAAGACGAGCTTGCTCATACAGCCATGGTGGAGTGAAGGCGTCTGTTGCTTCTGAGGTTGCTGTGAAAGAGAATCCCAAGAATAATAATAAGAAGGGTGCCAAAGAGGGCATCAAAGAATCACTACTCACCCCTCGGTTCTACACAACTGATTTTGATGAGATGGAGACGTTGTTCAACACTGAAATCAATAAGATTATCGATCAGTCAGAGTTCCAAGCCTTGCTCGCAAAATTCAAGACTGATTATAATCAAACCCATTTTGTCAGGAATCCAGAATTCAAGGAGGCTGCAGACAAAATGCAAGGCACACTCAGGAAGATCTTTGTTGAGTTTCTGGAGAGGTCATGTACTACTGAATTTTTGGGATTCCTTCTCTACAAGGAACTCGGAAGACGACTCAAGAAAACCAACCCAGTTGTGGCTAAGATATTTTCCCTCATGTACAGAGATGAAGCTTGTCATGCAGGGTTTCTGAACAAGGGTTTATCATATTTCAATCTTTCTCTGGACCTCGGTTTCCTAACTAAGGCACACAAATATACTTTCTTCAAGACTAAGTTCATATTCTACGCCACTTACTTATCTGAGAAGATTGGTTACTGGAGATATATTACCATCTGAAGGTCCGCAGTTCGATCCTGCGTGGAGGCACCAATCTTCATGAAATATTCTGTGAGGGAGCAACAATATTCATGAATTTCTTTTCTGACTTTGTTTGAATGATTTTTGGATTGTTTCTTGTATCGTCATGGAGATCTGACTCTGCTCACAATATGGAGAATGATGACTCGTTGGCTTCTTCACCCACTCCCACAACAATTTGCAAACAAGAATTACATCTGCTTCCATGTCAGGCATTCGAATATCCTCAACTGCATTGGGTCTCTTCTTTTGTGTTGTCCTAAGACAAACTTCTTCTTGCTAGATTAGGTAACATCCGTGCCCGTCCTCCCACATATCTAGAACCATCACCAGAAGTTTCAGTGGATTCTTCACATTGATCTTTGTGAAAGAAGATCTACCTCACCGCACCGACGCACCACGCAAGCTTCAAGTGGATTTAGATCTGCAATTTTGTTGGTGTAGATACTTCATTTCAGCGCACACTTCAACTCCAACGATCTACATCTCGCCTTTGATCTCCAGTGCAAGAACACACGATTCAACACAATTCAATCAAATAATTGCAGATTGGATCTATTACAACAATCAAAGAAAGTTCTATGCCAAATCAAGCACATTCTCTTCGGAATGTCATTGCCTCCCACAACTTGATTATATCATTCTATTCCTGACAGACTGTAGAAAAAAATTGACATCTTGAAGCAACAACTGGTAATGGTCTCCCAATTGTTCCCTGTGACCTCATATTTTGGGCGATCTCTAGATTGATCACAGATATTATGGTAAAAGAGGTCGCAACAACAATCAAGGCAAAGAGATGCAAATTTTTACTCTTGTTAACTAGAGTTTACTACAACAATTTAATGTTTCCAGTGAGATAAAAAATAGAAACCACAAACTATGGCAGCGGAATGGAAGAACCATGCAACAAATATTTTCAGAGTTTTTTTTTTTTTTGTTTTTTAATAGAAAAGGCTTCGTAAGCACATGAGAATCTAGATGAATTTCCAAACTATATATAAAAAAAAAAAATGAGAGCCTAATGACCTTGCTATTGCGCCTCCAAATGGATGTAAGTATATTTTTTATGTAGATCAGTAATTTTTTTGGTGTAGACAGAAGGCACGACTATGTTACTACAGATCTCCAACACCATAGTGATATGCCTCCAATTGCAGTTTTTGAACAAATTCACTTTTGGCAGATCTGCATGGTTGATGTTTCAGTGCCTACACATGGAACGACCAAACTAGTGTTGAACTCATGTGTACATTCAGATTTTAAATTCCTCATCATCTTTTCATCACTTTCACGGATTCTCCTCTTTTGCTTGGTTGATCATGTTCATCTCCACATTTTAACATCAATATCTTTCATGGAAAACTACCATGAATCTCAAGACTACCAGGGCCTTAAGACCATAAGAGCTCTGATACCAATTGATAAAATATTGACAAGAATAACAATAACAACATGGCGGAAAAGGCTCACTAGCCAACACTTAATTATTCACTCCAATGTTACATATTTATAGTACAATGGGTGATGCCACATCATAGAGAGATTTGCTCTAAATCCTAAAATCATGCATGATGACTAGGCTAGGCAATCTTAACTAAATCATTACTCATCACTTGAGGATATATTACTAATATCCTAAATGAATAATACAAATATAGGTGACAATTTAGACTTAGTGATTGGTAAAGGTAAGCCATAGGCTAACACCATTGGTGTCGCATGTTCCCCGAAAGAACACACAGCTTGAAAATCCCTCTTTCAGGAATACTGAGACATTTTTTCTTGGTCATATATAGAGATTCCCAGCCTCAATCCCTCTATCATTGAACATCGAATCAACACTTTGCCAGATGTCACCCCAATATGTGAAAAGGAGCGCCCACTCCACCCATCCAAAGTGGTGACTATCAAAGCCGAAATTGACAAGTTACGCTCTATCAGGTTCATCTACCCCATTGCATACACTTCGTGGGTATCCAACCCCGTCCATGTTAACAAAAAATAGGGCACCATTCGCATTTTCACAGACTTTCACGATCTCAACCATTCTTGTACCAATGACAACTTTCTAACTCCCTTCACCGAACAAATTATTGATGACTGTGCCGACCATGAAGCATTGTCCTTCATGGATGGGTTCTCCGGCTACATTCAAATCCAAATCCATCCAGCAAATCAGTATAAAACTGCTTTTACTACTCCTTAGGGTACCTTTTCTTATCGTGTCATGCCTTTTGGACTCAAAAACACAAGTGATACATTTCATGGGCCGTGACCTATGTTTTCCATGATCTTTCTTGCATCATCCTCGCTTATTTGGACGAACTCACTGCTCGATCCAAAAAGAGAACTCAACATTTAGATGACTTACGCATAGTTTTCCAACATTATCGCTAGTATAATATCCGCTTTAACCCCCTCAAGTGCGTATTTTGCATCACTATCATATGCCTTCTTAGGTTCATTGTATCCCAACATGACATCACGATGGACCCCCTCAAGGTCTAGGCTATCACGAAAATTTGACCACGAAGAAATTTATGCCAATTGCAGAGCTTACAAGGAAAATCCAACTTCTTACGTCACTTTGTCCAAGACTATGCCACTCGTGCACATGGTTTCCTCCACCTTCTGCGTCATGATATCCCATCCCGATGGGATGAACATGCTCAAACAACTTTTTATGACTTAAAATCTGCCTTATCCAATGCCCCTTTGATTAGTCCTCTAGACTATGATAGAGATTACATCTTCTACTTGTCAGCCTCAGCCATCTCAGTAGCAGGAGTCCTCATTCAACTAAGGGAAGACGGGCGTGAACATGTCATTTACTACATCGGTAAAATTATTTCAAGGCCACCCTTGAAGTACAATCATGATGAGAAACTAGTCCTAGAAGTTGTCCTCGCAGTCCAAAAGTGGCACCATTATATCCTGCTTCGAGCTACCAAGCTCGTAGCAGATTCCAACCCCATGCAGTACTTTCTTAGTCTTCGGAAAATTAATGGAAAATTTTCCCGATGGATTGTCATCCTCCAGAATATGACCTAGATTTCTCAATTCCAAAAAGAAATAAAGTGCTTGTCCTCGCCAAACTCATTACGAATTTTCCCTCAGATGCCAAAGCCCCACCCCTGTCAATACAAATTTCCTCAACGAACACCTCTTCTTCATCCCCTCCGATGATCCTTGGTATGGAAACCTTCTCATCTACCTTCAAACACAGAATTTTGGGTCTCATCTCTCCTGAGACGATCGTCGGCACATTTTCCATCATTCCCCTCGATATCTCCTCATCAAAGACATTCTTTATAGACATGGGGTCAACACCATCCTTCGTCGATGTTTGGCCATCGACGAAGCTGACAGATTCTTGAAATATTTCCATAGCAGCTTTTGCGGTGGTCACCTATCAGGTATGTCCACCGCCCAAAAAATCATTCGAGCAAGCTACTTTTGGTCCACATTATTTCATGACTATATCCATGCTTTCAAATGCTGTGACAAATGCTAGATATATGCAAACCAAGCACGAGCACCACCATCGCTTCTACATACAGTCATCACCGTTGAACCCTTCTGAAAATGGGGCATAGACTTTATGACTTGCCATCCTCCATATAGTAATGGACACAAGTACATTTTCATGGAAGTCGATTACTTTACCAAATGGGTTGAAGCCATGCCCACTTTCAAAAATACCGCTAACACAACAACGCATTTTTTCATCAACCATTTCATTACCCGATTCGATGTCCTGCTATAGTTAGTGCTCGATCATGGTAAGCACTTTGAGAACGAGATATTCATGGAACTCTCCTCATATTTAGGTTTCTCCCATGAGTTTTCCTCCCCATACTACCTTAAGTCCAAAGAACAGGTCGAGGCTATCAACAAAGTCCTCAAAACCATGCTACAACGTACCGTCAACAAACATAAGACCAATTGATATCATATGTTGTTTTCCATGTTATGGTCTTATCGCACAACAATCAATATTGTCACCGATTTTACACTATTAGACCTCGTCCATGTGATCAAAGCCACCCTCCCTATCGAGTGTGAAATCCCCACGTTACACACTACCATCGAGCTATTACCTGAAACTGCTCCAATGGAGCATCTCTTGCTGACCTTAGAGTCTATGGATGAAGATCGTTGATCTTCATTAGAAAACAACGAGGCATCCAAAAAATGGTCCAAAGCCACCTTTGACCACCATGTCAACCTTCTCTCATTCAATGAAGGGGATCTCTTCTTAGCCTAGGATATCGCCCATGATACCCTTGGCCATGGGAAATTTGAGTCCTTATGGCATGGACCCTACATCGTCCAACACTACCTCACTAAGGGGGCATACATCATGGCCTCTCTAGAAGGCTTCCCTCTCAAAGAACCTATAAAAGGGTTGTACCTAAATAAGTTTTACGCCTAAGCATTTACATTTTACCTTAGGTTTTTCTTTGTACACATTTGTAGATTTTTTAGTCTTATTTTTCACCACCACTCCTCATGTATGATCTACCATCTGTGTTATTGACAAATGCATCCTCCATTATTCTACCACATCGGTTACACTAACAGTGCCAGCTGCTAGACCCTGAATCTTGCTTCGGTCGCTTGGGCCCTCTATACCCCCTCACATATGCTACTCCACTCTAGTGGCATATGTTTGGGCTCGGCCACCAACAACCAAGATGAATATGTCACCATCATTGGTCTCCTCTCCAAGGCCAGTCACCACCACATTTGTCACCTTAGTATTCTCTTAGATTCTCAGCTCATCATTATGCTTCTCAACAATGTATATCATGTATGTGGTCCTTGCCTCTTTCGCAAATACATGCAAGTTAGACTACTATCTCGCAACTTTGATTCAATCACATTTACACATATTCCAAGACAATTTAATCAAATAGCAGATAACATGGATAACCTAGTATTAGATTGGATTTATCACATTAAAACATCATCACATATACATCATCATACATTTGTCACAACATATAGAAAAGACATCATAAATCATCAAAAACATCAAACACATGTAGACATGAATGATCCAAAGATATATGTACATATATATATATATATATATATATCATCAAATAGTGTCATCAATGTTTACAATATACAAAATAAATTGCTCGCAGGCCAGTGAGTCCCATCACCCCTACAGGTACAAAATGGGTACCCCCTACTCTATACAAAATGGGTATCAACTACCCTATACAAAATGGGCTCGCAAGGCTATACAGAAGCATAACCTAGCACTTATGGTGACCCTAGAGCTCCCCTCATAGGTCCTCTATCAGTTGGAGGAGCCCCACCAACTGAAGGCCCTCCCGGTCCAGGGGGCAGTCGACTAGTCAACGTTGCCCCCGCTACAGTCACCCGGTGGATAAGATTCCACCACTCTACAGTTATGCCTACACACTGCTTCAGGACCTCCTCATCCTAAATGTGTGCTTACATCGCCTCTGGGACACCCTGCAACACTTGCTCGAAGCGGTGACCAAGGTCGCCCAACATCCCTCCGGCCACTGCCTGTGGCTCATGCATCGGTCCCACACAAGCGTCATCCAGTCTTCGCCTCTGTCCTACAGATGGCGCATGTGTTGGACCAACACCAACATCATCCCTTTTGTGCCTCTATCCTACCTGTGGCTCTGCACGCGATGGTCACACTTGTCCCTGACTCGCTGACTCCCCGACCATCTCTGCCTCACGGCCTCGGGGCCCCACATCTACAAAACAACACAAAAGTTAGAGTCAACATTCATATATACATGTATAATCATATGCTACACTATCAAAATAAAAAAACATAAATACCTAAACATACCTATCTCATCCCAGTCCTCCCCAGGAGGCAACATCATGTCAGGGTTGTGTTGGTAGTCCATATTGTTGTATGGATACAGTAGGATCACTTTTGGCATATTTTGACACATGCGTGCCACCATTTCTGTGAAATAATGGCCACCCTCTCCTCCCCCATGTCGAGCCAGCACATGGACCCACCACATCATATGCGACTCTCGCAGTCCTGTAGGTGCCAGCAAAATCCTAGGGTGCAAAAGGGGCACCCTCTCCAGAAGCTAGGACACTAGGATCGACCCAAATGAAAAGTCACTAGAGTCAGTGGTACGACACCAGTGAATCTTCCCCATCATCCTGGAATGCAACATCAGCCCCCAGGAAAAATGGTCCCCATCCAGGACCCTCTCCACGGTCCTTAGCTGACCTCTTATGATCCATTGAGTCACCAAGGATCCATACATCCTCACCACCATGGAAGTGATGCACTCTATCAATAGCTCATCGATCACCTCAATAATAATGACTGAACCCAACATCGGGTTCGGTCCCAATCAATGGTGATGCACCAATTCAACCACTCTCTCATCTCGCGACAGCTGGGGGTCAGCAGGAAGGGCCATCCCACAGAATGGGAGCCTCGTCAAAAAATAGACATCCTCAAATACCGAGAATGTCAATTGTTGTCCCTTGATGATGAAACATTGTAGATCAGTGCTCCACATAGCTATAAGGTACTGTAACAGGAACTCCTACGACCATATCAAGGAACAATCGAAGAACTTGAGCAACCCGCAGGATACCAAGTGTCTTTGAATGCCCGACTACTCTCTCACTGCCTCTCGGAGACGCTCCCAATCTCTCTCTCTCAAGTGGACTAGCATAGTATTGTCTCGTCACATGTTGATCACCTGCATCCACACAAAACCACTTGGTCAACCCTCATCATCTATCAAAAACATAAAACAAAATGCAAACTTTCAAAATAACCTTAGCCTTGCCTCCAGTGCATGGATTTCACCCATACATGTGTTCACATGTGTGCGCCTGTTCTTTTCATAGTCGTGCACTAATGTGTAACTATCGGAGAAACAACTATGCATAAATGCGCAGCTGTCACCCCAACTGGTGTGCACCTGTCCTCTACACAGTTGTGCACTGATGCGCAATTGTCTGAGAAACAGTTGCGCATAGAGAAAAGTTGTCATCTTAACATCTGTGCATATCATGTGCACATGTATTTCCCTCCCCCACACCCCCATGTACAAGTGTGTCAAGCATAGTCGCACACTATGCATGGGATATGGATTTATACCTGTGCATCTGCACGCGGGTATTCTTACTTCTCCCATGAATTGGTGGGCCCACCCCTAAACCTATCGTTGTATGATCATCCATACCACCCCTAACTCAATTCTACAAAATTCACACTATGCAGGAGGATGGGCCCACTATCCTGACTCTCACGACTCTCGGATTGGTCGACTTGAGCTCCTGTAATTATCAAATCTCCTCCAAATTCTCTTGTCAAATCACTCTAGCGACATGTACAAATGAGGTGGCATTGTGGGCCCACTAGCCATATGTAGCCCCTTTTTCCAAACTTCCACACTAAGTTATAGGAGCCTCGAACCTTCGTTTTTCGATTTGTTCTCAGCCACGAGATCCTCGTCCCACCATCTACACAGTCACATTCACCGAGTCATCATCTGAACTTGGACATGGGGAGTATTTTTTTCATGTCATGTTCAGGTATGCATGCTCTTGTTCAAAATTATCAGATAGTTGTTATATGTTCTTTATCATTAGATATTGTTCACATCGAGTATTTCATTCTTATGTGTGCAGGTACTTGGTCATCACACCAATGCAGCCCCTTCAGGTATATGTTCGACACTGGCATGTAATTATTCCCTCTGAAAATCAATTGCATGTCCCAGTCACATCCTATGACGTTTACCTTTAGGGTCTTTACACCCAGCTCTGCAGTACCATCACCTCTACTACATTTTGGTACTGTCACCCGGTAGCACTCTCCCCCACATGAGTTGTCCCATTCATAGTTCCCCTCGACAACTTGACACTCATGCTGATATCACCCCCTAGGGATGGGATTCCTTATAGTCTCATGCACTTCCGAGAGTAAGACACATACTTCTTCTCATTATATTGCTAGCTTTCCCAATGGGGTCCCAAGTTATATCATCTCAGTTCTATTGACTGCACCTCCGCAGTATCATTACCCCTCCATCTCAAACACCATCAGTTTTCCCATATGCATATTTCCCTCCATTCATTTACCTCATACAAAAGCCCACCCATGGGGCCCCCACCCTCCACCAATTCTCTTCACAACTTGCGCCCTCATAGGCGAAGACATCTTGCACTGGGGCACCCATTTATGTATATGTACACTCATCCCAAATTATTCTTTATTTATTTGGTAATTGTAAAAAGCCTTTGTTTCCAGCATTTACTTAGCTTTTGGTCATCACCCTTGATGAAATTCTTTTCCCGACAAATCAACCCATGTCTCCCTTGGTTGGGGCATCCATTCTCTCTCTTCATTCTGACATCATTCATAAACCTTGAGCATCCCAATTCCATGTATCCATGATCTTTGAGTTTGTCCACTTTGTTAGCCTATGGCACAATTTAACCCCATATCTAGTCATCCCCCTAACACTAGATATAGTTTTACGGTTGCTGCCAAACCCCATTCAAAATTCCCCAAACAAGGGTAGCCTTGAATCTCACCACATCTTGACTTCGTTCATGTTATGTATCAATACCTAATCTCATCTCAGTGGATTTCCTGAAGCCCTTTGCTTCTTGGAGTTGCATCTCCCATTCTGTTGACATCAACACAATTTCCAGAAGGGAGACAGTATCTTGACTCTAATTACCTTCACAATGAGGAGTTTCATACGACACAGAAAGAATCATCATTGTTCTCTGATTCTGTTGACCCCCCTAACATTTGACTTCAACAAACTCTCATGTTACGGTGGGTCTTACTATGAAACTATTGCAGTGATTTCATACTAGTTGAATACCTCTGAATTCGTTAGGCCATCAATGCCTATGAGCCATCGACACTTCTTATAGACGTCCTTGCCTCACTTCAGATTATGTTCACCATTTAGAACTTTCATCTTCCATTATCAACCACCATAGAGGGTGTTGCAGTTATCTAAACCAACATAAGCAACAAGAAGTCTCTAACCTTGGAGTTCTAGAGTGGATGGCAAGCCATTGATTGTTGGAGAAACGTGGACCGTCGATCCCATAGTTATTCAAGAGTTTGTTGATCCATGTTCAGGGGAATTGGAGTGTGCTATGGTTATAACCTCCGAATCTTGAAGCGTCGGAGTCCTGAAGATTTAGATAGCGCCAATTCATGAGTTATCTAGTTTAACATTCAAGTGATTTGAAGTGAGTTGTGGGAAAAACCTCTAAAGCCAGAAGTTCTAGATCGCCTAAGTCTTGAAGCTTTGGTTAGCACCTTTCAGTGAAGCGTTTATTCCTAGCCTATGGTCACATGAGATTTCACTAAAGTAAAGGGGCTAGCACCCAAAATTTGATTTCGAGGAGAAAGGGGATTAGAGTAAAGCTCCTACGGGTTTCAGTTCTATACGGACCTGCACCTAAAGAGAATTTAAAGGGCCAGTGTACATTTGAAGGGATCCAACAAGGATCCAAGAGCTAATTTGGCACCAGAATAATATCCTAAGAATGGGAGTTCGCACGAGCCCCCTTGGATGGGTGGGGGTTTGCATCATATGGTATCACAGATTATTTTTATCCATGGATAACAGGCAAAGGAGAAAATACAAAGTATTGATGCTCTGTGTGAATATTTGTTTGCAAGTGTGCAATAGACAAAAAAAAGCTAGGTGGGCTGAAAAAAAGGACCAGTTGCATTCTTGGAGCAGAGTAAAACCTATGGAGCTCTTAAGGTGAGAAGTTGGAGTATAAAAACTAGACAACAAGGAGTTGCATGAGGAGTATCGAGTGCAAGGTGTGTGCCTACACTCAACATGAGTGTAAAATCTTAGAGAAGGTTCCAGCAGGTGAAACAAAAGCTAAGCAAGGAGAATATTGGAAGATCCTGACTCTAGCTCATAGTGAGCAAGTGGAATCTCATAGAGGAGAGGCAAAAATGATGACTGGAGATCATAGACAAGATCCAAGAGGAGATCACAAGCAGTGAACAGAGAGGAGATGGATAAATATCTCAAGGAGACCATAGAGGAGATCGATAGGTTGATGCAGAGAATGCATCAAGGAGAGAAAGGGAGCTGGAGGTATGAGTAGCCCATGAAGAGGAATGTGAAGTGGCCTATCCGTTACAGGAAAATCCCCCTACGGATGAGTGTATTTCCTCTTGATTCCTAAATCTCTAAGATCAATATAGAAAGGTGCTAACTTTGGTCAATGACATCCTTTTAAACCTAGCAAAGTTAATCAAATAGAGAAAATGAAGAAGAATGTACCTTTTTGTCGATGTTTGTCCTTGCCTCATCCAAGTTGAGCCTTGATCCCCAAGCTCTTCAACAAGTCCTGCAATCCAATAACAACAAAGACAAAACAACTTCCTATTCTACCATGATTAATCAAAAACTAGATCTATCTATCAAAGACAAGTTCATGTAAACATACACAACCTTGAAAGAAACAGGCCTATACTTATAGACCTATGATGAAGTTGCAGCAGCCTCTTCCAGCTCTCCTTGTCCATCCCCTTGCTCAAATAAACCACAATCAAAATGAATATGATTTATTGATTATTTCCCTTATGAGATCATAATTTTGATGCCTTCAATGTCCTCAATACCACTTCTCATGAGATCATAAGTTAGGTATCTCGCAAACTCTATCTATTTCACCATGAGAAGGCCTCCTTATATAATCTTGGAGAGACCCAACCACCTTAGAGATTCTTGGGATAGGTTGAGGACCCTTCTCCATCAGTTGTGGATCTTACCTAAGATCCTGCCTTGACCTCAGATTCGAATCCAACCAACTCCATAGATGAGGGGGATTTTTCCCTGATTTTCCTCAACAACCAAAGATTTCCTCAAACAGCCCAACGCTCCCTCAGAATGGGATATAGAGTGTTGCAACACTCCCCCAAATAAGGGTAGGGAGCGTTGGCATTCCCTAAAAGTGGGTAGGGGAGAACTGCCCAAAATTTCCTTTAAAAATCCTGGCGCTCCCCCAGAAGGGTGCACAGAGTGCTGAAACGCTCCCCCAAATAAGGGTAGGGAGAATTGGCACTCCCTGAAAGTGGGTAGGGGAGCGTTTTCCTTCAAAAATCATTTTTAAGTGGTTTTTCTCAAGGAAAAATGTTTGTACTCTTCATCAGATGATTTCTTCTTCTTTAACTAGTCTCTGAGGGTGTCTTCAAGTGTTCCTTGTGATGTCGTTTGAGACACAACATGGGCAAGATGATTGTATGATGTCTACGACACTTGTGTACAAAATGTGATATTTGTGACACTTGTAATGACAACAATAGGTCATCATTGAAATGAGTAATTTTGATGTGTAATAGATTGCCCCCTAAAGTGCGAAGTTAGAAGACGGAAACTGATGACTGAAGTACTTTGTAGACTTTTTGAGCAAGGGTATGGATGTGGAGAACCTGGTAGAAGCTGCACACAACCATCAAACAAATATTATGACATGTTTCAAACCCAAGGCAGGCATACCTATGCTTGGGTGATAAATAATTGCAAGGTATGGCCGCCATAAGATACACTGATGATCCATAATTGTATTAACAAAAAGGTGTATCCACCAAAGATACAATGTGGATCTATACTCCCATGACATGAATCGATCGTAGCCACAAAAAATACACAGTGGATCTATGAGACGACAAGACATAGCCACAAACCAATACAGAGTGGATCTATGTGATAGTATATGTGCCAATATTCAAGAGAAACTCCATTGCAACCTGGGCAAAGTGCATAATAGAGTGATCACTCAACCCAGGGTATTCTTACCGATCCCGATGTGGTACAAGTCTGACCATGTGAATAGATGTCTTGATGTCGAACATGGTAGAAACCACTTGATTACCGATCAATGAGGCAAACTATTAACAAGTGCAAGGGAAATCACCATTGATGTCAATGATTCCCAAGGTGCCATAGCACATTCCAGCGAATGTGAATAGATGAGATGAAGTTGGAAATTCATGGAATCATCCGATCAGGGGTCAATTATGTAAACCCAATCGGAAGCGAGGAGGTCTGTCATTGAGGCATGCAGGTCCCAAGGTACTAACTAATTTCTAAGTCTAGTTCCTGGATAATGTGTTGAGGTCAACAGGAATAGAATCGTTGTAGGAGGGCCTTGATGTATCTCCCATCAATGACATGAAACCAACATAGAGATGTAAGTTGGTGGATCAAATGAACAAGGACTGACATAGTTATTGAAACAGTAAATTTGTGATGGTTGACTCTCGAGGAAGATACTTCCATTGAACACTGAGGCACAACAGCAGAAACGCGACATGGACCAAAAAATGATGATGTAGTTGATACTGTAACTTTCGTTGGGTGACCCAAAGTTGTAAATAAACTCAAAGGATTGGTTCATTGCATAGGTTCAGTGGATTAAAATGTATGCAAAGACAAAGTGCCATGTTCAAGGGCGATTGCAAGATTAACCTATAATGTTTTCAAAAACTGCTTGGCTTGCTTCCTTCAATTTTTTTCCCCCATCCATATAGACGAGTACCTATTTTGATTTAACGATCTCGAGGAGGATAACACATGCTTGATATAACTCACCTTCGGTAAGTCCCTCTTCCTTTGTTTAACGAACTGGAATAAGTAAGGGTTTGGTCCCATATGGGCCCTTCAATGTATGTTTTTTTTAACGAGTCCAGAGAAGGTAAACTTGGTGATTTTTCATGTTTAGAGAGTCTGAAAAGAACTTAAATATGACTCCATGGTTTTCCTTTTTCGTAATTTTATTCTTGCGAGGCAAAAAAAGAGACAAATTATCACTCAAAAAACATCGTTTCAAACCTTTTAACGAGTGGGAAAGGAAGCAAGATCACTCAACAATATTTTCATGTTTAGAGAGTATGAAAAGAGCTTAAAGGAGACTCCAAGGGGTTCCATTTTTGTATAACCTTTATGAGTCCAAAAAAAGTGATAAAAGTCTACTCGGTTACATTCTCATGTATTTACAAGCGAGAGAAGGAATAAAGACTAAGCTCGGTATTGCTTTCATTTTTACACAAGCTTGAAATAAAATTAAACTATGCTTGTAAATTCCCAACGTAATTTCCAAAGGTTGGGATACCCATAGATGGTTGGTACTCTGCCCCCAACTTGAAAATCTAGCGGCTTAACTCTAGAATGATAATCAAAGGCTGGAGACATGCCCCCCCAAGCTTCAATTCATTCATCGATTTTGAGGTTGTCACCAATTTCTGTACTAGATGGAGAAAAAGGATACAGGTGGATGAAATGAAGGTTCAAATACGAGACCTAACGAAAGACTCGACTCGACATCTACGAGATCTACTGAAACACTCGACCTGATGAGAGAGGTGACTGTTTCATTTTTTAATGAGATTGACACAGTAAAAGAACTATGCTCAAGAATCTGGGTTCAATCCCCAAATTTCTGTTTCATTTTTTAACGAGCTTTCTACAGAGAGGAAAAATATGCTCACAGCTTCTGTTTCATTTTTTAAATAGCTTGCCACAGAGAAGAAAAACTATGCTCATGATTTGTTCTTGATCATGGATTCCAAGAGGATAATTCCCTGGAAGGAACACATGTCAAGGGACAAACGTCAATCATGGCTTCCAAGAGATCTTCACTAGATGGAAGAGAATCACTCTGGAAGGAATACATGTCGACGACCTTGATAAGGTTAGGGAGATCTGGCTCTAAAATCCCTATCGAAGAGATCACCATGTCAACTAATGAATCTAAGTCACAAAAGGCTAAGCTTACGATGAGATTCTCATCTTCATTGGAATCTGAAGGCATGGGAGATAACGCCACATAATTGAACTATGGTAGGGGAGATACCATATGCATATAAGAACCGTTTAGGGAGCTCATTGAGTTGGTAATCAAGTCAAGACCAATGCATGAAATTTGATCGATGGATACAATTATTCCATCATGAGGGAAATATATCAGACGAAAAAAAGTGGACACAATAGCTTTCATGGCATAGACATAATCTCTCCCAAGGAGTAAATCGAAATCCAAGGGATCCTGGACTACCATAACAACAATAAAGATAGTTTTCCCTCCCAAAGTTACAGGAAATTGAAGAAGGATCCTAAAGGGTGATTGGTTCTTCTGTTAAAAGAGAACAGAGTCTGGGTAACCGACACAAGCTAAGGATAACCCAAAGCTTTCCAAGAAATAGAGGACAAAATACTAATGGACAAACCTTCATCTATCAATGCATGAGGAACATCCTGACCACAAACCTATACTGTAATCTTGAAAGGAATGTGAGAGGGAAGACGAGGTCTAGTTAGCACACCCCAATCAAAAAGGTTGGCCTCATTACTTGGAGGGGGTTTCACGGGAGAAGGAGGAATTCCCCCCAGCATGGTAGATTATGTATCAACGAGAAAAACGTGGGTAGAATCGGGTTTACTCTCTAGCGGGAGAGTAGGATCGATTGATAACGACATCAAATCGACCACTTGGGTTTCATTCTCCAAGGGGAGAATGGGTTCGACTGGTGGAAACAGATCGACCACTTGGGTTGCACTCTCTAACGAGAGAGAGGGATCAACCAACGATGGGATCAGATCATCCACTTTGTCAACTGGTTCAACTAAGGACATGACCAGATTGATGACATGATCAACCTGAATAACCAATGAGGGGACTGAAGAAACCACTCTGGAACTCAGTAGAGGAGGAGTGGGATTGACCACGTTGGCACTCTTCAGATGAAGGGTGGGATTGACCAATGAGGGGACAGGAGCAATCACTTTGGCACTCGTCAGAGGAGGAGTGGGATTGACCACATTGGCACTCTTCATATGAAGGTGGGACTGACCAATGATGAGACTGGATCAGTCACTTGGGTTTCACTTTTCAGATGAAAAGTGGGGCTGATTGATGACGGAACTAGATCAACTACTTTGGGTAGTGGTTCAACTGAGGATGAAACCAGATTGACCACCTGATCAACCGGACTGATCGAGGATGGAACCGGATTGACCAGTCCATCAACTAATGATGAGTTGGGAGAAATCTTACGATAACCAGTTGGAAGTTTTAGCTTTTCCAAAAGAGAAGAAGCCTCATCCATATGAGGACAAAGGTGAGAATAATGATCAACTTCACATAACATACAAGGAAATTTGACAGTTGTCTTCTTCTTACCAACCTTAACATCACTAGTTGACGGGTTGTCACCAACATGTCTAGCAGAGGTCGATGATGTGGAGGACCACATTTCTAAGACTTTGGGAAGACCAGGGCAATCCCTCAGAAAGCGGTCACCCTTACAAAGAATTCAAGGGAATTTGGGTTTTAGATTCTTTGTTTTAATCTTGTCGACCTCATCAACACTCCCAGTATGATTAATAGTAGCTGGTTGCTTGGATCCAACATCTGATATGGTTGGAGGCTTGTTCCTTTTTGGGTTCTTCTTCTTCTCTTTCTGTTTCTTCTTCTTCTTATCAACCTAGGTACTTTCTTTAGAGATTTCACTAGGCAAAGAAGGAGAAAGGGAAGGAGACTTAATGGGTGAAGAAGGCGAAAATTTGATGTGTGAGTGGTGTACTTACATATGAAGTATTAGGTGCAGCTGAAGAACTGGAAATATTCGAAATCACCAGAGTGGGGAACAACCAAACCGGTAATCCGATGGTGAGTCCTGAAAGACTCAGTGTGGCAATGTACGGAGGACCAATGTTTCCAAAAGAAGGAAAGGTGAAAGGTTCCCCGGGACAAGGGGTTCCTCCATTGGTACTCCTAGGATTTGATTCCATTAACACTGACTTGACCTAAGTTCCACTAAGTAAAAAAAACAACACATGCTATGAATCTAAGAAGCAAACAATCAAACAAAACTTCCCACAATGAAACCACTAGTTGGTGATTAAATCCAATGTCGCAAGATCAATATAAGAAGGGGTAGGGATAGAGCAGGTGGATCAGTTATGTTGGTGACCTACTTAACGGACTTATGCCTTGGTGCAAGCTTCCACACAGTAAATGTGGATTTACCCTCCAAGGAGCCCGAGTGATTTTGACCAACGTCTGTTCCAGGTGAAGTGAGACTTCCCTTCACCGTCACCTTATGTAAGACCCTGAATATTATGGCTACTAAGGTCACCAACTCGCAGTCAACCCTTGGGCAGGTATATTTGAAAGTCCAATCCGAACGTATGGGCAGAATAACAAGTCTGAAATCCTTCGAGAGAACTGAGGACAAGTGGACCGGTATAACTCCAAAGGACCCCGAACGGATTCAGAATTCATGAAGCACCAAGACCAAATGAAGATAGTTGAGCCTCAAGAAGAACCCCCAATATACAATCTGACTACCATGAATGGTTCAACCACGGAGGGATAATCTCTATAACTCTCTCGAACACAACCTCATGCGTAACCCCTGTGTGAGAGGGGGATCCCAGTAAGCTGATACAAAAATTTCATTTTCTCTCCCTATCACAAGATGATAAGTTTGTTTGAAAGCTTTGTAAAGTTATCCTTTCAACCTATTCCAAATTCCTACACCTTAAGCTAATGTAGGTTTGCTAAAACAAATGTAAAAAAGTCTGATAAATTTTAGTTTAGTGCTTGATTTTAAGGTTGTTTTTTACTCAAAGGTGTATGGGAGTGAAAACTGATGATATTATGACTCATTTACAAAAACATGCATAAGAAATGATAAGCAGTCTTTTCTTTCAATGAATGTCTATTTAAGGGAAGGAGAAGGATTTTCCTTTAACTTTCAAACACTGAGATGCAATGACCTCATGCAATAGTCCCCAATCAATAATCCAATACAATGCTAAAATGTTCAAAAATTGGTTCTAACATCCAAAAACCAATCATGAAAATATATCCTTTTGTTTATATGTGACTGATAATCAGTTTGATGTAAAGCTTCCTATGTTAATCAGACTTCAAGATCTATGAGATTTAAGAAATCAAAAGCAAACTTAACATAAACAAAACACACTCTCGTTGTGACCAAACAAGAAACAAAAAGAAAACCAAATCCAGACAGGAGGAAATGCTTGGAGAAAGACCTCAAAGATCAAAATGAAATAGTGAAAATATCTTTGAATTTTCTTACAACATCTTTCATTCAGTTAGATAAATGAGAAGAAAGCAGTATATCGACTCCAAATCTCAGGGAATAAGAGTGACTCAAAGCAAGGAAAATAGATGTCAAAAATCCAAACAAAACATCATCAATCCTTAGAAATCAAATACTTGGAGGCTAAACAAGGGCACACTGAGATAGAACTAACCCTGAGTAGATGAATCAACAAAAAATAGACTGAGATATCAATTTCGAAAAGTTTTTTAGCAGAAAAGATACCAGTGCTCTAGATCGAACCCAGAATTTTCGGTCTATGAAACCGAAAATTCTAGGTTCGATCCCTAATGGAGTCACCAATTTCTGTTATAGGAAAATCCCCCTACGGACAAATGGATTTCCTCTTGAACCCTAAATATCTAATATCAAGACAGAAAGGTGCTAACTTTGGTCACTGACATCCTTTTAAAACTAGCTAAGTCAATCAAATAGAGAAAAGGAAAAATAATGTACCTTTTTGTCGATATTTGTCCTTTCCCAGTCCAAGTTGAACCTTGATCCCCAAGCTCTTCAACAAGTCCTGCAATCCAATAACAATAAAGACAAAACAACTTCCTATTCTACCATGATTAATCCAAAACTAGATCTATCTATCAAATACAAGTTCATGTAGACATACACAACCTTGAAAGAAACATGCCAAGCACATGTATTAATGAGAACTAGATAGCAATACTTACAAACCTTTGATGAAGTTGCAACAGCCTCTTCCAGCTCTCCTTGTCCAACCCCCTGCTCAAATAATCCACAATCAAAATGAATATGCTTTACTGATTATCTCCCTTATGAGATCATAAGTTTGAGTGGTTTACTAATTATCTCCCTTATGAATATGCTTTGCTGATTATCTCCCTTAGGAGAACTAGCCTTCAAAAATCATTTTTAAGTGGTTTTTCTCAAGGCAAAAGCTTTGCACTCTTCATTATATGATTTCTTCTTCATTAACTAGTCTCTTAGGGTGTTTTTAGTGTTCCTTGTGATGTCGTTCGAGACACGACATGGGCAAGATGATTGTATGATGTCTGCGACACTTTTGACACTTGTGGCCAAAATGCGACACTTGTAATGATGACAATAGGTCATCATTGAAATGAGTAATTTTGATGTGTAAGACTATCCAACAGTTGATTTCCAGGAAGCAAAAGGAGATGTTCAAAAGGTGGCCGAGGAAAGTGGAATACCTCATGGATAAAAAGGAGAAAATGGTTTACATATGTAAACTAGAAGCTGGAGAAAGCCTCTATGAGGAAAGGAGATCATCTGAAGATCTCATGTATTTCCAGGAGGGCAATGAGAAGAGGTCAAGTGAAGGTCTCAAATACTGCCAGGATGGTAGAAAGGAAAAGTCATGTTGGCAGGTGAGAAACAAGGAGATGAGACTATTTGAGAGTCTTAGGGACTTAGAGAAGAGTTCAGATTAGCAAGGAGTGTTGACAAAAGAGAAGGAGGAGATGATATTGTTTGAGAGTCTTAGGAACTTAGAGGAGAATTCAGATCAACAAGGAGTACTGACAGGAGAGGAGGAAGATCAAAGGTGAATTATGATCATTGGAGGGATTAACATATATCTACCAAAAATCCCAATAGAGGTTGATGCATGTGTTGTGAGTGTAGAATAAGGACATCAAGTAGAGACTGTCATGGAGGAGGAGAATACAAATTCCATGCTCTCTCTGTGGGATACATAGTTGAAGATGCTAGAGGATTGGTTAGACAATCCAGAGACAGAGGAACTGGTAGAACAAAAGTTGTCAGAGGAAATGGTTGAGCAACAACTTGTTAGAAAAAAAAGGATCACAGAGTAATAAAATAAAACAAATACGGAAATAAAACACAGAAGATACACAATACAATAAAGACACATATATACATGGTTCACCCAGTGTGGGCACATCCACCAAAGAAATTGTCCCTGCCTCAGGAAACAGGCCTTCGGGAGCTTGAGGACGAAAAAATCGGGAGCCAATATCCTCTTGGTCCAGAGTTTCAAGGAGATGAGGGGTGACTCGATTGAATCCTTCAATTCCAAGTCGTTTCAGCGCTGAGAACATCACAAGAACCGATTAGAAACAATGTGACTATTACAGTGATCCAACCTACATCATCCTATAACAGCCACAACTCGACTGGATCCTCCAATTCCAAGTTGTTTCTAACACAGTAAACAAAGAAATGGAAGATAAGATGACATCCATAAAGTAAGAAATCTCAAATGCCTTCTACATTAACCAGAGCGACCAACGCTTCATCAAACTTTACCATCCAGAGCTTAGCTCAACCATCGATCCCTACAAAAATACAAAGACTGAGTCTATATACTCAAGNATGAGGGGTGACTCGATTGAATCCTTCAATTCCAAGTCATTTCAGCGCTGAGAACATCACAAGAACCGATTAGAAACAATGTGACTATTACAGTGATCCAACCTACATCATCCTATAACAGCCACAACTCGACTGGATCCTCCAATTCCAAGTTGTTTCTAACACAGTAAACAAAGAAATGGAAGATAAGCTGACATCCATAAAGTAAGAAATCTCAAATGCCTTCTACATTAACCAGAGCGACCAGCGCTTCATCAAACTTTACCATCCAGAGCTTAGCTCAACCATCGATCCCTACAAAAATACAAAGACTGAGTCTATATACTCAAGAAAATTCACCTCATAGAGGCATGTCTAGTCACCCAAAGCTCAGTGTCCCTTCAATCAAACTTGTACTGATATCTTTCTTTAAGCGCCATCTTAACTACGCATGGCTCCTGCAAGGAGGGTAGCTGAGCCATTAAGTGCTGGGCTAGCGTGCACAGACTTCTCTGTCGAGTTGAGGACTTCGGCATGGATTCTTTGAGAAAATCGATACACAGGACCTCTTCAGGCAGACGGCTTGCCAGACCCTCCATCCCTTCACTTAATGAATGAAAGGAGGTTTCAACCACCCGCTCTTGCCATCATTTACTCCAGGCGAGAAACGGTATGGAGATCGGATCCGATGGTGCTTGGAGATCGCGATAATCCCCTCTGTAGCTGAACTTGGCACCTTGGCCTTCTTTATACAGCTCCTTTCTTCCTCCAAGTGACCACGGACTGTGACCACATGCCTATTCCCAAGGTGCGTTTGGTGTTCACGAATATGAAGGGGCTGATCCTTACTGATCGAAATCGCAATGAGCGATATGCCAAGATGGCCTAATCTAGCACCATGCATCCCTCTAGATCCGACGGCTCTTAACTCTCCCGATGATACTGTGAGCCTGGGCCCGGGACTCTCCCGACACCTTGCGCATCGGAATATAACGGAGCTGCTCTTTTCATCTTGGAGTCGCGATGGGCGAAATGCCGAGATGGCTCCATTAGCTGCCAGGTGTTTCCTTTAGATGGACGGCTGAAAATGCTTTGTGGTGTCATGGGCCCCAGCTTCGACGCTTTCGACGCTGTCAGGGTTCGGGGTTTCGCGATGTTCAAAGACAAAAAACCTTCACCATACGAACTCCTGAATGTCGAAACATCAACGCGGCTAGCTCTTGCACCACACGTCCATAGGATGAATGGACGAGGGGGCGTTCGATATTTAAAAGGGAGCCGCCCTCGCTTACAGGCTCGCTTGAAGTGACTTAGTGCTAGGACCATGGGCTCAGCTTCAAAGGCGCTTTCGGCATTTCACCGATCAGCGATCTCAACTGCAACGAATGGGAGGCTCATTTTTACCGAAACTTCGATCCCCAATATACTAACTGGAAGCCACCTATCCCTATTTGATCGGATGACTCAGATTTGTCTTGAATTATTGGATCTATCTCTTGCATTAACCCCAGGGCAACTTGGCAGTCCCGAAATCTCGACAACTGTTGATCAGCTTTATAGGTGGATCTCAATGACCGTCAATAAAACTTCGCCCATTCGCTCGAATTGTAACTGAAAAGGGGGTCCTCCATGTTGTGCTTGGGCGCTTCCCGGGCAATCCTGCAGACCTGTGTACCTTTGAGCCCCAATACCTAAATTGTTGCTAACATTAGGCTCCATGGGGGATAGAGTCGTCCCCGCGATGCTCTAAGGACTCATTTTGCAGTTCCAGTGCCTTGCTGTTGGGCTATGGAGTCATTATTAGGCCGAAAAATAAAACGAAAATGAACAAAGAAACAAAAAGGACAATATTTACAAACAAAGGAGCCATCTGAGACTCAAACACAACATTTCTTCAGAAAATGCCCATTCACTGGGCTGCTGAAAAATTCTTCACCTTCCAAACCTCACAACCTGTACGTGTTATTTGAGAAAGTCTCAGAGATTTTGAAAGGCCCGATCCACAGGGATTCAAATTTGTTGTGTTTTCCCTTAACTTTCTTAGGAGCATCCCATTTCAGCACCAGGTCTCCTATCTGGAACCGCTCCTTCTTGGCCTTTTTATCGAAAACCTGCTTGATCTTTTGTTGATGGTCCTGAAATCTGTCCACTGTCTGCTCCCTAGCCTGTTGGACCTCCACTAGCTGATGGATCCTTCTGATCATGTCATCGGGCTCCTCCTGATGGTCCTAGAGGAATTTTGCTACAGGAATGGCTAAATGAGAAGGGAAAATAGCCTCCGCCCCATAGACTAATTGGAAAGGAGAGACGTCAATAGATATCTTTGTGGTCACTCGGTCGGCCCATAGAGAAAATTTTAATCTGGAATGCCAGGCCTTCTTGTTGTCTTCCAACAGCCTTTTGATGATCCTTATCAGGCTTTTGTTGGAGGATTTTGCTAAACCGTTGCCCTGTGGATAATATGGGGTGGAGTGAATTAGTTTGATCCTGAACTGTTCACAGAGCTTGGCTAATGGCTCAGACCCGAAGGCGGCTGCATTATCAGTGACAATCTTATTTGGACAGCCGAACCTTGTGATGAGGTCCTCCAGGAATCCGATGATTACCTTGTGGGAAGCACTCCTGGTAGGGATAGCTTCAATCCACTTGGTAAAGAAATCTGTAGCGGTCAGGATCCACCTGTGCTTCCCATTGGAAGCAGGGTGAATTTCCTCAATGAAATCTAGGCCCCACTGCTGGAAAGGTCCTGAAACAACCATCGGATTTAACGGCAGAGACTTGAGCTGCTGCTTTCCTGCAAATTTTTGACATTTGATGCAGGCTCTGACCTTTTTGCAAACGTCAGTGAATACGGTAGGCCAGTAGTATCCAGCCCTGAGGATTTTGTGGACTATGGCTTTCCAGAAATGGTGCCCTCCACACAAGCCGCTATGAAATTCAACCACGACCATTTCGGCCTCTTGTGGACTCATGCATTTTAAAAGCACCCCCAGGGGGTCTTTCCAGTATAACACTTGATCGATCAGGCAGTATCCGACTGCCTTGAGATTCAGAGCTCTTGCTTTGTTCCTTTGCAGGTCGTCTGGGGGCCGCAACTCTTACAGAAAGTATATGATATCCTTATACCAAGGACATTGAGCTAATGGGGGCTCTCTTCGAGGTCCACTTCAGACAACCGACTTTGTGGAATTCCTGAGAATTCATTTATGAAACTTATCCCCAGAGCATGGCAGTTTTCTTCAGCCAACAGCTTGGCTAAACCTTGACCTTTGATCAATTTGGTGGGCCTTATTTCCAGGTCGAATTCTAGGATTTTGGCTATCCATTTACTCCTTCTCCCGTCTATGTCAAGCTAAATAATAATGTCTTTAACAGTAGCCGAGGGGACATAGGCAATGATATTTGACTGCAGGACGTAGGTTCTAAAAGATTTGAGAGATTTTACTAGAGCATAGGCCTGCTTTTCCATAGTGTCATACCTGACTTCAGCATCCCTCAATGCTCGACTGAAATAAGCAATAGGCTGTTCTAGCCCAATGTCGTTTGTCTGTAATAGAACAGCAGCCACCGTGTCAGGGGAGGCAAAGGAGAAAATAAGGAAATCCTTTGAGTAGTTGGGACTGATAAGCACAGGAGCTTCAGTTAGGTCCTTCTTGATTTTCTCAAAGGAATGTCGTGATTGAGGGGTCCACCTTACTTCATTTCCTTTCTTCAACATGGTTGTTATAAGCTTTACCTCCTCAACAAAGTTAGGCACAAACCTCCTTAGAAAATTAATTTTGCCGAGGAAAGATTGAACCTCCTTCTTGGACCTCGGGATCGATAAGGCTTGTATCGCCTCAACTCTGCTGGGGTCAATTCTGACTCCTTCTGTTGATACTATGTGGCCTAGTAACTTTCCCTCGTGCATGGCGAACAAAGATTTCTTGGGGTTTAATGAGATGCCAAAATTTTTGCATTTCAGGAAGACCTTCCTGAGATGACAACGGGGTTCTTTATCAGATTTTGAAAACATTGTGATGTCATCCAGATAAACGACCATAAATTTATCCTTTTCCCCAACAAAAGCTATGTCCATGGCACGCTGAAATGTTGCCCCTGCATTCATTNTGATACTATGTGGCCTAGTAACTTTCCCTCGTGCATGGCGAACAAAGATTTCTTGGGGTTTAATGAGATGCCAAAATTTTTGCATTTCAGGAAGACCTTCCTGAGATGACAACGGGGTTCTTTATCAGATTTTGAAAACATTGTGATGTCATCCAGATAAATGACCATAAATTTATCCTTTTCCCCAACAAAAGCTATGTCCATGGCACGCTGAAATGTTGCCCCTGCATTCATTAATCCAAACGGCATCTTGGCATACATGAATGTGCCCCATGGAGTGGTGAATGCTATCTTTTCCCTATCCTCAGGCAGAATAGAGACTTGATTGTAGCAAGAGAAACCATCAATCATGGACATCCTCGAAGCTCATGTTACCCTCTGCAGTATATGTTCCATCTTTGGTAAGGGGTAGTTATCCTTTCGTGAGCTCATGTTCAGGTTTCTGAAGTCTACACAGAGTCGGATCTCTCTGTTCTTTTTCCTTACGGGCACCAAGTTGGCTACCCACTCTGAATATCTTAGTGGTACAATGATCTGAACTTGAAGCAGCTTCTTCACTTCTACATCATATCTGCATTTAGGCGGCAAGGGTACTCTGAAATTACTTGCTAATGTAACCAAGGAATCTGCCATCGTGTTCTCCTCTCTCGGGATGAAAGAAATGTTAAATGCTGAGAAGAACCTGTCAACTAGGTCCCACACCTCATTTTTGTAGCTTCTGAGTTGAGGATGCTTAGCCTGATAGGCATTTCTGATCTGTTGGATCACCAAATCTGCATCTCCAAACACTGCTACCTCCTGAATTCCCATTTCCCTTGCGGCTCTTAACCCCAGGACAAGAGCTTCATACTCTGCCACATTATTGGTAGCTTCAAACTCTAATTTGTATGACAAAGATATGGTCTCCTGAGCAGGTGACACAAAAGCCACCCCAGCTCCAGCGCCTTCCCTGGAAGAGGCTCCATCAAAAAACATTTTCCAGATGGGGGTGATGGGGGGAGGAAATTTAGGGGAAGTGGTGGGATGTTGTCTGAGCTTAAGGGGAGGTTCAGGAGAATGAGTGAGTTGAAGCACACTGGAACCTAAATCAGTATCTAAGGAGAAAATGGGATGGTTGGTAGGGTTGGCCTCATCACTGATTATATAGGCCAGTTGGGCTTCCTTGTATAGTCTTTTATGCTCTCCTCCAAACACTGGGATAGTAGCGTATGTGAGGTCCATCTGCAAAGTTCCCTCCAGTCTTTTTATCCAAGATCTTGATAATAGCATACCAAACTTGGGGGGTACATCGACCACTACAATATCCATGACCACACTTTTCATGGGCAGTTGAAATAAGGTCACGACCAGGTCTTTGATAACTCCTAGACACTGAACTTTTCTGGAATCAAAGGAATAGAGGTCATGATAAGCTCGGGTGACTTCTAGTCCCAACTCTTCCATGACAGCTTTGGGCATGATGTTGTGAGAAGCCCCCGAATCCATCAAGAAATTGTGCAATACCTTTTCATGTATGTTCAAGGAAGTGTAGAAGGGAGGGGATGAGTCATTCCTGTCTTCTACCATAGGACCTAGGATAACTGTGGGCTTTTCATCTTGCAAATTGATGGAGTCTGTGGGAAGGCCTGAGACCTCAGACTATAAAATCTCAAAGAAGTGTTTCTTGAACCCTTCATGTTTAATCAATTCTGTCAGGGGTATAGGGATTTTGATTTTTTGAATTTCATGCTCGAAGTTAAAAGAGGATGAGAGCTTTGGGATTTCTTTCATTTTGGGAGCATGGTTCTGGATAATGGGAGAGAGGGGTTGGGTCTTCTTAACTCTGTGATTTTCTGCTACTTCATTAGTAGGATTCTCTGTTCTAGCGAGTTGCTCAGGGGCATTAGGTGCTACTGCCTTCTTCTGGAACCTCAGGTCATACCTGCCTTGGCGGCTACTAGTCTTGTTTTCCTTGCTCAACTCATTTAGCTGACTTTCCATTAGAGAATCCTCATATGCTGATTGAGTGAGATGAGGAAAAGGAGGGGTGTCTCTGAAGAAATGGATTTCAGGATCCATCTCATCTGTTTTCCCTTCTTCCCCCTCGGCCACAAAATTGTTTTGGAAAGGGGCTTGAATCTTCTGGTCTTCTCTGTCTCTTCCCCTCTCCCTTTGCACAGTCAGGGAAGCAATATTGTTGGGACTTCTAAAACCTCCTCCCTTTTTGGAATTTTGAGGGCCTTTGTATGCTTTCCTCCCTTCCACCCTCATTCTCTCCATCTCTACAGACAGAGATTTCACCATCCTGGTCAGTTCATCCACTTGAGGGTGGGGCACCGAAGGGTCAGAAGCTGAGGCTTCCGACCTTCCCTTTCTCCTGTCTACATTGGCCTTGTTTCTCAATCTGTTAGCTACTAATACATTAGATTCCACTTCTATGGCCGCATCTTTCATTTGAGCCAAGGAGCTGGCTCTTCTTTCTCTCAATAACAGGGATAAATCGGGACCAAACGCACTAGCATAAGAAATTTTGGCCAAGGCTTCTGAAGGCTTTATTTCAGCAGGGATTTTATTATACATCTTATTGAATCTTTTGGAGAAGTCAGAGACAGACTCTCCATCCATATTCTTCAAAGATCCGAACTCTGTCATGTAATACATGAAATCCTTCCTATCTCCCCACTGCCTCAGGAAAGCACTATCTAGAGCTTCAATCCCAGCAATAGATCATGGAGCCAATCCTCTAAACCACTTCCTCACCTCGCCATCCAGGCTCTGGACGAAGACTCTCATCCAGACATCTTCATTTTCAATGTTGAGGTTATCTGTGTAACTGTAGAAAGCAGCCAGGTGCTCTTCCACAGTTACGTCCCCTTCCCCGGTGAACTTAGGCATGTATTTCAAGTAATCTCCAGCAGGGAGAGGATTCATAGGATGGGGTAGAACTAAGGGATCGTATCTGGAAGCGACTATGGCATCCATTCTATTCAGAGGGGGATTAGCACCAGCCATAGGAATATCAGGTAGAGGAGAACTGGGAGGAGAAGGAGTTTGCGAAGGGGCTACTGTGAATGAGTCTCGAAGTGGAGTGGGAAACAAGAGGGGATTTAAGGAGAAGGCTAATGAGCTCAAGGGTGCTTCTCTTTTCACAGGAGTAGTAAAGCTAGGAGTGGGGAAATCTTCTGTGGTCGCGAGTCTACGCCAAAGTACAGCTTCAGGGGAGAGGGGAGTGATAAGGTCTTGTCCCTCCAGTCCCAGACTAGGAGAGGAAAACTCAACAGGAACACTCCCGAAATTTAGGAAACGGGAAACTTCAAAAACAGATCTGTCAAGAAACTGAGGAGAAGAAAAAGGAGTTCCCACAGAAGGATATGGTGGATTACCTGGTTCGGTGGTGGACACTCCTTCTTCAAAGGCCTTTCCCTTTCTGAGCACCGCTTCTGGATTTGTTTCAGGTGTAGCTAGAGGCAACTGTGGATGAGACCGCATATGCCTGCCTTTGAAAGCCACAATTAATACAGCAGGTCCACCCCAATGGGGTCGTCACAATGGAGTCACCAGGTGCACAGCAGCAATCTTGATAATTCTGATATCTGATGCACCTTCAAAATCAGTTAATCATTTTCATTCAATCCTGAGGAAAATATTCAACTTCGTCCCCGGTAACGGCGCCAGAAATGTTAACATCAGAAGTCACTCCTGGATTTCTTGCAGGAGCAGAGCTCGACGCCCATCAGTTTTTATGTCACGGTTTGTTTAATGGGGTGATCAGATAGGTAAAGACTCAAGAAGATATAGCTTTAACTCGGTAAACTGGGCCTGGTATGTAGAAAGAAAGGGAGGTCTTGATCCAACTTCTGTCAGTAAATGGATTAAAGGGTGGTAGATGGAAGACTTGTGAGAAGGGTGAGCAAGACTGCCTCGGGAAACAGGCCTTCGGGAGCTTGAGGATGAAAAACTCGGGAGCCAAGATCCTCTTAGTCCAAAGTTTCAAGGAGCTGAGGGCTGACTCGACTGAATCCTTCAATTCAGAGTCGTTTCAGCGCTGAGAACATCACAAGAACTAATTAGAAACAATATGACTATTACAGTGATCCAACCTACATCATCCTATAACAGCCACAACTCGACTGGATCCTCCAATTCCGAGTCATTTCTAACACAGTAAACAAAGAAATGGAAGGGTAGCTGACATCCGTAAAGTAAGAAATCTCAAATGCCTTCTACATTAACCAGAGCGACCAGCGCTTATGTCAGGCTCCTAAGTTAAAGATTTTAAATGACCTGAAACACTAAATTGTCAAACCAGGGTAAGTAAACTTCGAGCTGCTACACTATATGTGCGGGTAATATCCTAATCCCTATCTGAAAACTATCTTTAAAAGAAAACACAAACTCACTCTTAAAAACTGAATCCTAATGACTATCCTGAAACTGATCATATCCTATTTAATTCATCAACAAAAAACAGTCCCATGCCTAAGTGCAGATGCTTCTATTTCTACTCTAATGCAATTTCACAAGAATATCTACCACTACCTTCAATCATCTATCAAAACCATTTCTATTTAAGCCATGACAGAAAAAGTATTTCCTACAATGCATTCAATCTACACATCGAAAATAAATCTAAATCTGCCTACAGGAAAACAAAGGAATATCCTACTTACCCTACTGGTACCGGAAGCTTCCTCTAAGTTAATTGCAACCTAACTATTTAACAAAATAGAGTAGCCTAACTATCTAACAAAGAAAAGTATATTCAAACTCTAAGTTATGGTTATATTTAAAACTGGAATCGAAATAGACCTAGCTCATGCTCTAAACTCTACAGGAATCAACCATGCTTCAATACTCATCAACGTAGAAAATATTTAATAAGCTGGAAACGATACAGTTGAAGAATAATCAATCGATAGTCTGAACAGTTAATTCCAAAACTCAATAGACTAACATGCATGCAATCACTATGATACTGAAACAAACTAAATTTAATGCAAAGAACAGCAGCGACTTGAACCTGTTTGGCGGGCCCAACCAAAAGGTACAAACGCCGAAAGGAAGAACCAAAAATAACTATATCATTCTACGCAACCACTGTGTATACTCCATACTCCATTTACTCAAAGAAAATAGCTCAAATCGTATGACAGTGAAATAACATAACGCAACAGCAAATTGTATTCAGAAATGTGTGTCGTAGCATAACATATTCTAACCATTCTTAGGAGTGATCTTATGTTTATATATAGATCCTCCTCCATAACAGTCTAAAGAAAAAATACATCAATTCAAACGGATCCCCGATCCGAAAATAGCTTGAAATCAAGTTTAAAAACGGTCTTCACATCTTCGTGACACATAGTGTCACGAAGTGTGAATCATGAAATATTACAACTCAATTCTATCATTGTGCCTTCAATCATCATATGAGCGATGAATCCATTTGTCATGTAAATCTCGTTGTCTCCCACCCTGACCATAACGTGCGGATCTTGAGCAGCTTCATTGGTATCTCCACGGGGTACGAGCTGGTACCTGGTACTGG
>JASDQU010504452.1:38950-56428 GCA_032191745.1 Picea mariana | reverse complement strand
CATATCTCTTGCCGCTTCCATGGGATGGAGTTTACCTCAGATGGATGTAAAAATAACTTTCCTTAATGGAGCAATCGAAGAAGAAGTATATATTGAACAACCTCAAGGGTTTGAAGTACATTCCAGAGACACTCATGTTTGCTGACTAAAGAAATCCTTATATGGACTCAAGCAAGCTACAAGAGCTTGGTATGCCAGAATAGAAAACTATCTAACAAGAATTGGTTTCTCCAAAATTCATGCAGATCCAAACCTTTACTACAAAGTTGTGAACAATGCACTTGTGATTCTACTACTATATGTTGACGATCTATTCCTAATAGGTGAAGAGTCTCTCATCATCCAATGAAAAAATGAACTAGCTTCTGAGTTTGATATGAAAGATCTTGGTCTCATGCATTATTACTTGGGACTAGAAGTATGGCAGAAGCGTGGTGAAGTATTCCTTGGACAAGGAAAGTATGCAATAAAGATTCTCCAGAAGTTTGGAATGATGGATTGCAAATCCATGCACACTCCTATGACTACAGACATAAGAAAATAAGAGATTTAGATTTTGATCCAGTAGATCCATCACTATATCAATAATTGATTGGGTCATTGATGTATTTGGTAAATACTCGACCAGACATTTGCTTTGCCGTGAACACACTAAGCTAGTTCCAGGTGGAACCTAGACATGAGCATTGGATAGCTGCAAAGCATGTCCTAAGATATATTCGTGGGACAATAAACTATGGTCTAAGATATACTGCATCCAGTGATATACAACTTCATGGATTCATAGATTCAGATTGGGTAGGAAGTGAAGAAGACATAAAGAGTACGTCATGGATGTGTTTCAGCTTGGGCTCCGCCGTGATATCTTGGGGTAGCAGGAAACAAAAGTCTATCACACTCAACAAAACAGAAGCAGAATATATCGTAGCATGTGAGGCATGCATAGAGGCAATATGGCTAAGAAAGATAATCTCCGATTTATTTGATCAGGTTCCAGATTCAACCATAATACACTGTAACAATCAGATTTGTATAAGGCTATCAAAACACCCAGTGTTTCATGAACGAACGAAACATATTGAGATCAAATACTACTTTATTCGAGATAAAGTCCAGGAAGGATAAGTAAATCTCCAGTATATCCCCACATATGAGCAGACAACAAATATCCTGAGAAAGCCTCTGTCCAGAATAAAGTTTGCATATTTTTGAGACAAATTAGGGATTGTGGAAATAACTCCCTTAGTCGAAAGGGAAGAAATGACTCTCCAAGTTGGGAGGGAGCATTGACATTTTATTGAATTAAGGACAATCATTTTGAAGTTTGAAAAATGGTCCAGCTTGGGTAGTTCCTTTCCAGATTTGGAAAGTGGTTTGAGATTTTTGATGGACATGCATTTTCCAGTTCGGAAAATGGTCCAGATCGAACGGTCATTTTAGTAATGAAAATGGTTCGATGGATTGCTGATGTACCATAGACATCGATTTCCCATTGTGGTTAGCATGGGGAATGGTCTAGGGCAGTCTCTCTTCTTGAGGGTTACTCAAGAAGACTGTCCCGCCTCGCCAGACAACGATTTCCCATTGTGGTTAACATGGGGAATGGTCCGTTTTGGAGGTTGGTGAAGGATAGTCATTTCCTTTAGGAAATGGTCCGGACAGTCATTCCTTAGGGCAGATTCAGTCTCTCCAGGTTACACTTTTTTTAGTGCTAAAGGAATGGCCTGGGGTGGGGACTGGTCTAGTTTCAACAATCAGGGACAAGCATTCCTTAGGGCAGATTCATTCTCTCCAGGTTGCACTTTGCTTAGTGCTAGAGGAATGGCCCAGGGTGGGGAATGGTCCAGGCTCAGAAATCAGGACATTTATTCTTCCTTGCTTGAGAATAATAGCCAAATAGCCCATCATTGATGTTCTACTCTGAAGGCAGATGCTCTTTCAGATCTCACAGATGCGAGTGAACAAATGGCCCAGACGATTCGGTTTATATCATAACAATATTTTCTGTGCAGGTTGATATCAGATGATTGTTATGGAGTCTGGATGTCTCCAGACAGTAGAGATATGCTACTGTGGTGGATATGTTCCACTGTTTGTGACTACGTGTCACGTTTTGAGTAGTTGTGTACTACCATGGATGAACACAGTTGTGTTCCATCAATTGATATTGTACCTGTTGTCATGGAAATTATCCAGTTGGATAATAATGACGGTGCTCGTGATGCTACAAGTTGAATGGTCTGTTTGTGCTCAAGACCATTATCGGTTATACCTCCCTAGCTAGGAGGGAGTGTTGATATTATGGTATCTTTGGGAGGTATGAACCTCCATTGTGAACTTTGACAAGATTAGAATGTTCCAGAAGAAATAAAAGAAGTGAACATAACCCTAGAAGAGATGTCGGCTGAGAGATATAATTAATATGAATTAATTAGTACCCAGAATGAGAAGTCGGCCCAGGCAGTCTGCCAGGATTACTATAAATACAGGGCGCCAGTCTTTCATTTGACACACTTCTCAGAATTGCAGACAGGCACTTGTGTGCACTGCAGTCTGGTAGTCTTGTGCGCAAGTTCTGGAGAAGGTGCTGCCGCCAGTTATGAAGCCTATTGCTTCTATCTTTTGGGTTGGACTCTCTGATAAGATTTGGTTACTTCTTGCTTGGTGCATTAGCCTTGCTTGGCTATTGGATTGCTACCAGGATTCTTCTCTCTATCAAGGTCAAGGTTCTCAGAGGGTGGCTTCAGCCTATGGTTGGGTGACAATAGTGATATTATCAATGGTAAAATGCACATATTCTAACAATAGTTGTCAGGAAATGCAGGGCACTTCCACACTAATCCTAGCAGAAGAGAAAAATAATTTAATCAATAATGCATATGAAACAAACAATCACACAGTACACCGATATTTTACCTTGGAAACCCTTAATCAAGAAAACCAACATTCTTTTGAGTGTTCTTCTCTCTTGTTGTCTTATTCATTCAGAATAAAAGGTTACATGTCTAACATTGGTCCAAAATTAAGACACAATCGACATCATACCCTCTTGCACTAGAAATAACAACCCTATAGACAAATCGACTTACATATGCATGACCAACAACCTACACTTACATATGAATTAACCTGCAAAAGTGTATTCTATGATGACCTAACAACAACAACCTTGCGGCCTTACAACACACCTATTTATAGGATTTACAATAGGAAAAACTCTAAATATTTGCGCCCAAAAGCGGTTACAGATCCATGCATATCATTGGCTACAAATCCCGGGATTCTATTACAGTCAAATCCAATTTGGGTTTACCAGTTGACTACTAGTTGGCCTCCATTCAATCTTTAGTCGGTTGTCTCACACCCACACTTCGACCTCTTGTTGATTGACTATCCATCGATTTCTTCGACTTCGACTTTACCCAGTTCACTTCCTTGACCTTCGACTTGCTGTCGATCTAACTCGACTTTGACCGTCAATCGATTCACCTCGACTAGACTTTCACTGCAAAGAATATAACAACCCAACATTATCCCACTTGTTGTCTTCTTTGCTGAAACAAGAGATTCTTGAACTTTTATTCATAGACCCAGGGCAACAATGCCCATTTCCTCTTTGCACTAAGAGAAATTCACAACACTCATAGACTTGGTCAATGAGTCCGCTACATTTTCCAACGTGTCTACTTTCTCCAATAGCACCTTGTTACTTTCCACCATGTCTCCTACGAAATGGTATTGTACATCAATGTTCTTAGTCTTTAAATGTTAAGTAGGGTTATTTACCAGAAATATTGTGCTTTGAATGTCGTAACTTACCTTCATATTTCTCTGCTCAAACTCGATTTCTGAACACAACCTTTGAAGCCATACCGCTTCTTTGCTTCCATGAGTGGCCGCCATGTATTCATCTTCTGTTGTTGACAAGGATACAAATGCCTGTCGCTTACTCATCCAACTTATTGCTCCACTGAACATCTTGAAGATGTGTCTTCTGGTCGACCTCCGTTGATCCAGATATCTAGCCCAGTCGACGTCGACAAAACCATGTACATATAATTTACCACTGTCACCTCCAGGTCTTCCTTGGTAGCATATAACATAGTCCTTTGTGCCATAAAAATACCTGAATACTCTCTTGAAAACTGTCCAGTTCTCCTTTCCAGGTGTTGAAATGTACCTTCTCAACACTCCCATTGCATGGGCAATGTCTGGTCAAGTGCATACCATCACATACATCATACTACCAACCACACTTGCATAGGGAACAAATTTCATGTCCTTTATATATTCATGTGTATTTGGACACTGTTCATCAATAATCCTTTCTCCCATTGGAATTGGCACCTTCACCGGTTTGCAATCCTACATGTTGAATCATTTCAGAACAATTTCAATATACTTCATCTCATTCAACTAGAGCTTTCTAGTGACTCGATCTCTCTTAATCTCCATTCCCAGAATGAAATTAGCTGCATTGAGATCCTTCATGTCGAACTTGGAGTATAGCTGCTTCTTCACCTCCTTTATTGCATCCATGATGTTTCCAATCAACAACATGTCATCGACATACAAAGCTACATATATGAAACACCCACCTTATTCCTTGGAATATATGCAGTGATCAACTTTGCTTCTCACAAATCCAAAACTAAGGATGTATGTGTCAAACTTCTGGTACCACATCCTTGGCTATTGCTTTAGACCATAAATGGATCTTTTGAGTTTGCACACCAACTCTTGCTTTCCATTTACTACAAATCCTTCAGGTTGTTTCATGTAGATTTCTTCTTCCAGGTCCCCATGTAGGAACACTGTCTTCACATCCATCTGTTCTATCTCCAGATTGAATGATGCAGCCATAGACATTAGTAATCTAATGGAAGTTAGTTTTGCAACAAGGGAAAAAATATCACCGAATTTGACTCCCTCGACTTGGGAATAACCTTTCACCACCAGTCGAGCTTTGAAATTATCGACTTGTTCTGTGGCATTCATCTTCTTCTTGAACACCCACTTTCTACCAATGAGCTTTCTTCCACTAGGAAACTTGACTAAATCTCATGTCTCATTCTTGTACAAGGATTCCATCTCTTAGACCATGGAGTCCTTCCATAGTTTACCCTCTTTCGAGTCGACTTCCTCACCGACCGAATTCGGCTCATCGTCGATGGAAGTTAGCATGAATGAAGAATGGAAGTCGGGCGGACTGTACCTTTCAACTAGTTTTCTTATTAACGCAAACATCCTTATCACTAGATTCAATTGTCCCACCTCTTCCTCAGATTTAGTCGACTCATCTGAATCATCTTCTTTGTTCCTCATTTTAAACCGCACCGTCTAAGGATTATTCTCGGTCTGAACAACTTCCTCAGGCTCGGAGTTACCTCTGAATTCTCTGAAGACCACATATTGACTGTACACTGTTCTCCTTGTTGTAGGATACTAGATCTTATATCCTTTCATCCCTTCTTTGTATCCAATGAAAATACATTTGATTGCCTTCTTGTCCAACTTGCTCCTCTGTTCCTTGGGAACATGCACAAATGAATCAAAACCAAACACTTTGATATGTGACACCGAAGGCTTCTTACTCGACCATACCTCATTTGGATTCATGTCGAATAATGTCGATGAAGGAGACACATTTACCAGATATCTTGCAGTCTCGACTGCGTCTGCCCATAATTCTTATGTAAGCCCAACACCACTGAGGATGCTCCTTGCCTTGTCCATCAACGTTCTGTTCATTCTCTCAGAAACTCCATTTTGCTGTGGGGTATATGGTGTGGTAATTTGGCGTGCTATTCCACATTGCTTACATAACTCATCAAATTCCTTTCCACATAATTCACCACCATTGTCAGTCCTCAACATTTTAATCCTCTTCTCTGTCTGGTTTTCCACAAGAGATTTAAACTCCTTAAATATCTCGAAAACCTATGATTTCTTCCTCAAGAAATATATCCATGTCTTCCTGGAGAAATCATCTATGAAGGAGACATAGTATAGGGATCCGTCAAGTGAAAGCACTGTAACTGGGCCAAACACATCACTATGCACCAGTTCTAGAATCTCATTTTCCCTTGTCGCTTCAGATGGGAACCTTACCCGAATTTGTTTCCCATATATGTAATGTTCACAAAAGTCGACTTCTATCCCACATTCATGAAAACCTTCGACCATACCTCTACTTTTCATAGGTCTAAGTCCTTTTTCTCTAATGTGTCCCATCCTCTCGTTCCATAACCTGGTCGGGTCGAGTTCATCATGTTTTGTCGAGTCAATTTGAACCAACTTGGCTCGAGTCGAGTCGAGTTGAGTCACAATCAAGTCAATTTCAAGAGCAAAGATGCTGTTGCATGCAGTCGAGTTAACACTCCCTAAAAACTTGTACATGGTACCAATCCAAACTCCTCTCATTAAGACCATCACACCTCTGACCATCTTGCACAAATCCTTCTGAAATAGAGTATGCACACCTGCATTACTCATCTTGCTGGAAGATATCAGGTTTCTTTCCAAACCCAAAATGTGTAGCACACCTGGAAAGGTTCTTTTCCTCCCATCCTGTAGTGTTAGTCAGATTCTTCCCCGTCCAAAAATTCTGGTTTTCGAGTCGTCCCTCAAGAACACATCACCCCCATCATATTATTCATATTCAGAGAACCATTATTTATGTGGTGTCGTATGATAGGATTCTCCTGAGTCGATCAACCAAACATCTTGATTTGACTGTGTGCTAGTCGACACCAGGTACATATCACCTCCTTTTTTTGAGGTTGTCTTTCTCTCAATCGACGACTTCTTGTCAGATCCGACACTTCCTTCTAATGCCTTTGACTAACAATCCTTTTTATAATTCCCAACTTTAACACATTTCCAACATCTTCGCATCGACTGAACCGGGGATTTAGATCTACCCTTCGACTTGAAATTTATACCAGAGAATATTTATTTATCTTTGTCTATCGGTCGACCTCTCACTACCAGAGCATCTTTGGTCGATCATTCCATGTTCTTTCTTCTCATTTCTTCCGACAACAAAGAAACAACCACATCCTCTAGCGCTAGCGTGGTTGTATTACTCCTAATAGCCACGAATAAGCTATCCCAGGAGTCTGGAAAAGAACATAATAGGCTGATACATTTATCCTCATCAATGATCTTTATATCCATAGACGATAACTGGATTAACACGGTGTTAAATGCATTTAAATGCTTAGTCACCAAACTTCCATCATTCATCCTCATAAGATACAATTTCTTTATGAGAAACAACTTATTTACTAGAGATTTCGACTGGTATAAGCTTCCCAGTTTGTCCCATAGTTTCTTTGCCAAATCTTCACCCAAGACATTCAACAACATTGAATATGCAAGACAAATCTGTATTGTACTTCTTGATTTTCTTTCGAGTTTTTCCTATTCTTCCGTCAACATGCTTGTCGGCTGGGTACCTGGATAGACCGCTGTCCATTGTTCTCGATCCACAAGAAGATCTTCCATTTTAATCTTACAAAGCTCAAAATTCTGGCCATTGAATCTTTATATCTCTATTCTGGAACTGTTCTCCATTCGTTACCACGATCTTTAAAACAATTTATGACTTACGACTCTTATTGTACCTAGGGTTTTGTTCTCAGATTCAAGATTTGCAGATCAAGATCTGATATACTCACCAAAGCATTACACCTCTTTGATAACTCACTTGTCAGGGAAGACCTAAGCTCTGATACCACATGTCAGGAAATGCATTGCACTTCCACTCTAATCCTATTACAAGAGAATATTAATTTAATTAAGAATGCATATGAAACAATCAATCACACAATACACCGAGATTTTACCCTTGAAACCCTTAACTAGGAAAACCAACATTCCTTTGAGCGTTCTTCTCTCTTGTTTTCTTATTCATTCAGAATAAAATTTTACATGTCTAACCTTGGTCCACACCTAAGAAATAATCGACATCATACCCTCTTGCACATGCAAGAACAATCCTGTAGCCAAAATGGCTTACATATGCATGACCAACAACCTACACTTACACATGCATTAACTTGAAAAAGTGTATTCTATGATCACCTAACTGTTGAATTTTCACTATGCTTGGCTCAAGCATGAGGTTTATTTAATTTTATTCATGTACTTGAACCATAAAAAAATGCAGCTACACCATTCACAATTGCTACAATAACCAAGATCACAAGAAGAAATACCATGCACAAGAACACAAGAAATATCCTGGGAAAACCCTTCTCAACAAGGGAGAAAAAACCAACAATCCTTTGCTATATTCTCAAGAGAAGATCCTCCAACCATGAAACCCTAATGCACACAAGATGGTGCTCTACAACCTTGAAACTTGTGCCCAAGAGAGGTGTGCACTTCATCCCTAGAAATGTACTTGCTGAAATTTCCAAATGACAAGTGACTTGTGTGTTTCCTCAATGGGGAAATCACCTTTACTTATACTAGACTGGACATACCAAAAGTGGTGTCTATTGGCACAACAGTGCCGACCTCAATAACTCATAAAATAATTAATTATTACAATAAACATTAATTATCTTTCACATATGGTGGAGCTGACCTGTACCTTTTACATCACAATTAAGGTTATAGGTAAATATCACTCTCTGACAATATAGCAAGGGATCTCACTCACCCACTAGTGCTCAGGCACTAGGGGCATGTCCTCTTGTGCTTAGCCACATGGACGTCCTACTCAACAGATATCTATTTCACTGAGTCACATAGGAGAATCATATGTAGTACTACATCGTCTCAACTCTCTACACAGAGGAGAACGATACACCTATCGCATGGGCACCTTCACCCCTCACAGGGGTACACATCGTTTCATTTAAAATGACACAGCCATCTCATGGGAATCCTCACCCCACACATGGGCATACACATCGATACACCCATATCATGGGCATCCTCACCTCACATAGGGGCACACATTGTTTCATCTCAGTCTCAGAGAGGAACGACACACCCATCTCATGGGTACACCGAACTCATGGGCTCTCTCACAGGTCGACTCACTCAGTCTGTGTCCTAGAGGATGTCTCATGAAGCTGTAATCATCAACACTCCCTCTTAGCTATGGATACATTCTCCACCAGGCCAAGTCTCTCACATAATTACTCAAACTTCATCTTGGCAAGCGGTTTGGTGAAGATATCTGCAATCTGCTTGTGTAGGAAGGTACTGCACACGTATTTTTTTTCTCTGCACCATGTCTCTGATATAATGATATTTTATCTCAATGTGTTTCAATCTATCATGAAACACAAGATTCTCAGAGAACTTCATACAACTATTGTTATCACAATGAATAATGGTAGGATCCATCTCATAATCAAATAAATCTGTCAGGAGCTTGCGAAACCACACTGCTTCGCGTACCGCCACACTCAATGCTATATAATCTACTTCTGCGGTACTCAAGGCCACAAAGATATATTTCCTGTTGCACTAGGAAACCATGGAAAACCCCAAGGTAAAGCAACAACTGGATGTGCTCTTTCGATCCACTGCGCTCCCTGCCCAATCTGCATCGGCATATCCCTGCAAACTCATGTCTAAACTAGAGGCATATCTCAGGCCATATCCAACCGTGCCTCGTAGATATCTCAATACATGCTTTGCTGCTATCCAGTGAGCCTGTCTCTGCCGACTCATGAAATGACTAAGTACATTCACTGCATAACATATATCAGGTTTGGTGTTAACCAGATACATCAATGATCCAATCAACTGTCGGTATAAATGTGGATCAATCTCTCCTGAATTAGTAGAAGCATCGTTCATCTTCTTCAAATCCATCACCATCAGTGTAGGCATGAATTTGCAGTCCGTCATACCGAACTTCTTCAATATCTCCACTATATATTTTCCTTGACTCAAAAAAATATCATCAGTCCTCTTGAAGGAATATATGAAAGAAATGCCATCTTGAAGAAGTATATGAAGAAGAACCTGTAACTCCCATAGTTGCAGCACCCATGAATGAAGTTATAGTTAACCCTGATGATGAGATTCTAGAACATCATGATATGATAGAATCTTAAGAACCTCCCCATATGACAATCTCTCACAAGAGAAATCCATGTTGGGCGAGAGAACTTATTCAATATGGAGAGAAGTATGGTGCCCCAGAAGGAACTACGAGACAAAGAAAGAAACCTAATCCATTCTCCAGCTATATGGCTTTGATGTGTGATCTCATTGAAAAGGAACCCACTTGCTTTGAAGAATCCATTCAGAAGAAATAATGGGTGGATGCCATGACATAAGAATACCATTCCATTATAAAGAATGATGTATGGGAAGTAGTTCACAGACCTAAGAACAAAGATGTGGTATCTTCCAAGTGGATATACAAGATAAAACATGCAACAGATGGAAGTATTGAAAAACATAAAGAAAGATTTGTGGCTTGTGGTTTTGATCAAAAGGAAGGTATTGATTATGAAGAGACATTTGCTCTTGTAGCCAGATACACTTCTATCAGAACTATCATAGCTCTTGCAGCCAAAATGAAGTGGAAGTTACACCAGATGGATGTGAAAACAACCTTCTTAAATGGTGTTATTGAAGAAGAAGTGTATATAAAACAACCACAAGGGTTTGAAGTTGAARATAGAAATACTCATGTCTGYAGGTTGAAGAAAGCTCTGTACGGGMTGAAACAAACCCCTAGAGCTTGGTATGGCATAATTGATAGTTTCCTGGCAAGTTTAGGCTTTACCGAGAATAAAGTTGATTCTAAACTTTACTTCAAGGTTATGAATGATGGCCCATAGGGGTTTGGTCTAGTGGCCAACGGACGTGTTGTTAAGGCGTTCATGCTGCTAAGCAGGTCACGATTTCAAAACTTGACTTATCCGAAGGTCGTGCTTGCGGGAGGTGCGGTTCTCCCTAGGGGTTATAAGGAAGCCGATGGGATTCGACCCCGTGTCACGCGAGTACGATACCGTCGTCGTTACCGATTCCCCTAGTCACAAAAAAAAAGGTTATGAATGATGAGCTAGTTATACTGCTACTGTATGTGGATGACTTATTCTTAACAAGAGAACAAAAGCTCTTCACATAGTGTAAGAAGAAGCTTGCTACAGAGTTTGAGATAAAATACCTAGGCCCAATGCATTATTTCTTAGGTCTTGAAGTTTGGTAGAGACCAGAGAAGATCTTCCTTAACCAAGGGAAGTATGCATTTGAAATACTAAAGATATTTGACATGTTGGAATGTAAATCCATGAACACACCCATGGAAAAAAATTTGAAGCTCATGGTTGATACTTTGTATGAGTTGGTTGATGCTACTCTGTACAGATAGATTATTGGTTCGTTGATGTATCTGACAAATACCGGGCCAGATATATGCTTTGTTGTGAACACCTTGAGTCAGTATCTGGTAGAGCCTAGACGTGTTCACCTTGTAGTTGCAAATCATGTGATCATATACCTTAAGGGTATGTTGGATTATGGTCTCTGTTATATTAGAGATCATGTCTTCAGACTGTATGGTTACACTGACTCAGATTGGGTTGGAAGTGCTTATGATAGGAAGAGCACTTCATGATGTTGTTTTAGTCTGGGGTCATCCATGACTTCATGGAAAAGGAGAAAGCAATCCAATATTTCTCTCAGCACGACAGAAGCAGAATACATTGCAGCATGTTCTGTTAGTTGTGAAGCTATATGGCTTCAGAAGTTGTTGAAATCTCTGTTCAATCTGGAGATGGAAGCCAATGTGATTCTATGTGATAGCCAGAGTTGCATAAAGATGATGGAGAACCCAGTATTCCATGACAAGTCGAAGCACATAGAGATCTAATATCACCACATTCGTGATATGGTGCAGAGGGGAGCTATAAAGCTCCAATATGTTGGCACAGATGAGCAGGTTGCAGATGTGTTGACCAAGCCTCTGTCTCATGTGAAGTTTGAGTACTTCCGAGACAAGCTTGGTGTTGTCCGAAAGGACCTCCCTCGAAAGGGGGAGTGATGTTGATGATACTATAGTATCCTGACCAACAACGGGTAGATTTGTTAGGATTTTATATCCTAGGGGATTGATTATCCTTGGGAAGATCCCAAAGGTCTGGTAAGGATGGCCTGTCAGAGTACCTGTGCATGTATATGTCAGCTGTGGTTAGTAGTGGTAGCTCCGTTAGGATTTTAAATCCTAGGGAATCTTATGATTTCTGGGCAGATCTCGAAGGTCGGGTAAGGATGGTCTGTCAGAGTACCACGTGGTAGCTTGTTAATATTTTATATCCTAGGGAATATTATGAATCCTGGACAAATCCCGAAGGTCCGGTAAGGACGATCTTTCAGAGTACCACAAAATGTTGTTGTTGCACCTGCCTCATTATGTTGCTATATGATGATGTTGTTGTCTCAGCCTCGTGCTGATGATGTTGTTTCATTCTCGTGTTGTTGATGATGTTGTATCAGCCTCATGCTATTGATGATGGTGTACCAGTCTTGTGTTGGTGATATTGTTGTTATAGCTTTATACTAATTGATGTTGATGTTTCAGCTTCATACTGATGATGATGATGATGATGATGCTACTTTAGCTTCATGCTGATGATGACGATGATGATGCTACTTTAGCGTCATGCTAATGACGCGACGATGATGCTACTCCAAATCCATGCTGTGGATGATGATATTGATGAGGAGAAAAAATTTCGATGATTTATAGATGTGCCAGTCAGTGTTCCAGATGCTGATGATGATGCTTCCCTCTCTTTCTCCTGATGATGTTGTATTGGGTTATGTCAGTAGAATACCCTTCTCATTAAGGGGGAGTGTTGAAATATTGTAACTTCAAAGAATATTCTAATTATATTTGAGTTATTATCTTGTAGATCAAATCCCCTTTTGTGGATTGATCATGTCGGGTCTTGTATAAGACCAAATCCCCTTTACTGGATTGGTCAAACCATAATTATATGGTGGTATTTGTAAAGTTAGCCCTTAGGGTTTATAAAGTGGTTTTAACCACTCTTGGAAGAAGTTGACCCTACTAAGTGAAGAGACATAACCCCAACGCCTCCTCAACTAGTATTTATAAGTGAGGATGGCGCCTCACTTGTTCATTCACTCACTCACTCATCTAGTGCACATCTCTTGAAGGTAGTTGCAGTTGCAGGAGGAAGGTGAAGAGAGGCGCATGCCCAGTATTGGTTTATCTTTGGTGTTTTGGTCTTAGTCTTGGCATTGTATTGGAAATCTATCATTGGGGAAGTTTTTGTACCTTCTTATTGTGTTTCTTTCAGTGATCCTATTTATGCTCTTATTTTGGAAATGCATTGAATTCTCTAGTAAATTGGAAATAACCTAATAACAACACTAAAATTAACACTTCCAAGGTGATAGCCTTCTTCTCACGAATCTCCTGTAGTTTATGGAGAATTAGAGCTTCATCTTCATCCAACATGCCCATTCAATGGAGGGCAGGATCCAAGCATTAAATCTACAAAGGAAAAGGGTGGATGGGAAATCGACCACAACAAGAAATCTGACTTACCAGTCGTCGATGTATCTCCAACGGGAATCTGACCTCTTATTCAACAAATAAGGCAATGGTTGGTTTTAATTCAATGTATTCTTAATTTTAATGCAATGTGTACACTCTCTTTCTTACCAAGGATGCAAGCCCGCATTTGCATGGCCGTCAACACGCTTATTAGTTGGTGCATTTTATTATATTAGTTGATACATTTTGTAATCTAATTTGTAAACCTGAATTTTTTAACCTAAGTTGGATTCAAAATTCTTATTACTTTAATTTACTTAATCTGTGTTTCCATTTGAATTTTTTATTATTTTGATTTTTTTTAAAATAATTTTTTTAGTATTTATTAAATATTATAAATCCATTTTTTCATTAGTTCAGAGCTCCCTCATGGGACGTTATTGCTCTGGTGTATGCTATTTTTATTTTGGAATTGTCAGCATTAAAAAATAATTCAATGGTTGTTTAGACAGACCGACTCTGACACTTTGCAGATCATATGACACCTTCTACCTGGCTACAGCTCTAAGCAGCACCGGCTACCACCTCCCATCGCCCTGCACACTGCCTTCTACCGCCCTACAAAATGTTAAATGTCTCTGCTGCTAGTTACAAGTAATTCCATAAATTCCACAAGGTCATCATCTTCCATGCATATTGTTAATGTTTCTACTTCATGTCTCTCTACCGGTTTCTCACCCTGCATCTTGTCATGATCGCTTTGAGATGGTAATGGCTCCAAGGCCAAAGTAGGTGACAGATCCTCTGAATGAAATGGCGAGACAGCGCAGATGAGGAGTATAATAAGCCATATGAGCGTTATCACTATTATCAGACCATATACGAAGAACGAAAACTGGCTAACTGGCTTGCCTTGTGCCCATGAATATAAGAAATGGGAGACCACACTATACTCAACCGAACGGTTATGTGTACTACTAAGCTCGGAGAAAATGTCGATGAAGACAATCAATCCTATAGCTGCAAGGATGATTGTCGACGAAGAAGGAGGAATGAAAAATAATGAAGTTGGTAATTGTGGGAGGTCAAGGTGCAATTTCTTGAATGGCACTGGAGAGCCGTGCTATGATAATAGTGCAGAGGTAGAATCTATAGATGGTGATTCTAATTCTGGGCTTACTGAGGACGATTTCAATGCATTTTTCAGTGAAGATCTTAAGAAGATACTAGAAGGCATGTTCTCCTCCTGCGTCAAGAACCCAGTTCAGTTCATGTTGCACAAGGAAGTTGTTAGGGCTCTTGAGATAAATCAAAACGAAGTTGAAAATCCCAATGCTAATAAACATGAGGTTATTGMCCAGAGAAGTGTTTTGTCCAATGTATATGTAGGGAAGGCCGAGAGATTGAAGCAAGTCATCAAGATCATGTGCGACTCCAAGAAATCCCTAGAGAAAATGGGAATGCACCTCCCACCAAGAAACAATCGATTCAAGTATTTGTTTTGACTTCCAAACGTGAAGCACCATTCTTGATCGGGGTTAATGGCTCACCGCTCGCCTCTAAAAAGGTGAATTTCATGTGTTCCCAGTTCCCTGCATTTAAACGTCCACATTCAATGAAATTCACAAGGATTGCAGTTTCTTTAGTGCCGATTCTGTGCAATCTTGCCGGACTCGCTTCCGCCAACGATTCTGATATCGTGAACAAAGCTTTTCTGTGATCTCGAGATTCAATTCCTCGGACGTTAGCGGGATCTCGAGCGGCTGTGACACCATCCGAACAATTAAATTAAATTCTCGGAACCTGTCAGGAGCTGTGAACTGGCGAGTGCTCGCTAAGCTAGCCCATCTGAAAACCCTCGACCTGAAATCATTAGCTAAAATTCATATATTCCTCTCTCTACAATGATCTATTTCCTGATTTTACAATTTTGATCCTATTTTTTTCAATAGAAAAACAAAATGGATTTTCATGATCTGAGCTCATTGCATCTCAAAACATAAGAAAAATTCTCAAAACACACTTTATATTGTTTGATATAGTCAAAATCCACATCTTCTAGGGTTATTAGCCAACTAATTAGGGTTTCTTCTTGCTTCCTGGAATATTCTATTCTCGTCAGGTTTACACATGGAGGTAAATACCTCCCACAACTACCATAATATCAACACTCCCACCTAGCTAGGGAGATATTAAAGGTAATTCTCTTGAGCACAAACATACCATTCACTCGGTAGCATCAACATAGTTGTATAGACTATCTCATGACTAGATCATGAGCACCATAATCACTATCAGTGTCATCAACTGCATCATCTCTCAAAACCATACTCCATCTGAGTAATCAAACATGATGTTGGATAAGTCACTTACTCCACAAAGTGATATAAGAGCCATTCTTCTAATCCAGACATATGTCCTAGAAGAATAAATGTCCCGAACCATTTTTCGTTTGGGAAATCTCTGTCCATTAATCATCCATCTAGCTGATAATCATTTCCAACACTACTAATAGTCTTCAAGGCAATCAGAGCAAATGTCATTCAATAGAACACAACTGTGTCCATCCATAGTAGTACACAACTACAATCTAGTGGTACACTGCCACACCAAGTAACACACAGATACTTGATCAATGACATATAGTCACAATTAGTGGAGCACATCCACCACAGTAGTATACATATACTGTCCAAAGATATACAGTCTCCATAACAGTAATGTTCCTGACTTGGCTAGTCTAGGAAACACTGATAATGTGTGTGTAGGATCAATCGTTTACAACATATAAATGGTCATACAAATAATAAATGCGACAAAGGACTGCAAAGTTTATATTATGATATCTCTGCGGATTACAAAGGCTGAATGCGGCTGAATAAAATGAAAACACTCGACTAGATCAAAAGACAAAAGGATCTTAGCTGGAATACAAATAAACAACTAAATATAATACCCGAAATATGTGAGCATTGTGTAACTATTGTTGAAGAATGATGGAAGACCTGTGTGATCTTCCCGGTGACTAGGGTATGTCTCTCAACACCGAAATCGACCAACTGGTGTCTTCCTCTTGGAATCCACTGAACTATCTCTCCTGAGATGCGCCTCTCTCCTCAATGTCTCTTTATGATCCAATCCTTGGCCTTGGGAGCTCTGCTCTCCCTGAAGACCAAGTCTACCAAAGTGGGAGCATCATATCCGTACAATGCTCGGAAGGGTGTCATACCAATGGACATGTGGAAGGTGGTGTTGTAGCAATGTTCTCCTAAATGTAACCACTTTACCCACATCTTCTGCTGTCCTCCTACATAGTTCTTCAAATACCCTTCAACCCACTTGTTGAAAATATCAGTCTGCCCATCTGTCTAAGGGTGATAGCTGGTGCTAGGTGTCAACTTTGTCCCCACCAATTGAAACAACTCTCTCCAAAATGTCCATATGAACTGACTGTCTCTGCCACTGACGATGTTCTTCGACAACCCATGAAGTCTGAAGACCTCCCTAAAGAAAAGATCGACTACCTGAACTACGTTGTACTCTGTCGGTATGGCGTAGAAGTGAGAAAACTTGGTCAATCTGTCGACCACTACATAGATACAGTCCTTACCCTAAACCTTGGGTAGACCTGTGATGAAGTCCATAGATATACTCTCCCATTTCTGCTCTGGAATGGGGAGTGGTTGAACTAGCCCTGCTGGAAGAGCATGCTATGACTTGTTCTGCTGGCAAGTCACACACTCATTGACGTGTCTCATAACATCTTGTTTGAGGCCCTTCCATGAGAACCTCTCTCTGATCTATCTGTAGGTTTTGAAAAGCCCCTGATGGCCTGCTAGAGGTGAATCATGAACTATGGTGAGGATCTTCTTCTTAAGCCCTGAATCTGGCACCAAGTAGACTCTATCCTTGTAAAATATGATATCATCAATGACCCTATACCGGTCATCATGTATCTGCCCATCCATCAC